>CAUYPK010086837.1:0-11508 GCA_963574355.1 Loris lydekkerianus | reverse complement strand
CATCTTCAGTTGTATCTCCTTTGTCATTTCTTGAGGTGTGGGGGGCGTTGATCTACTCTGGTTATTCATGTTGCCAGAGTTCTTCTGTTGGGTCCGTACCATGTGTATTTTCCACTGTTTGGTTATTAGAAGTGGTAGGGTAAGATAGAATTGGGGTTTCCAGGTAGTAGAGATAGCCCCTTACCAATGCGCTAGGCTTTGTAATTGTGGCTTCTCTCTTACAACCTTACAGAGGCCTCTTTCAGAGTTTTAGGCAGAGACTCTGAGGACCTATTTGGTGAGATAGCATAAGCTAGCTCTGTTTTGAAAGCAGCCAAACTCTACCCTTCCCTAAGAAACCACAGTATTAGGTTTCAATCTCGACTGTGAAGAGATACAAATGGCTGCTGCATCCAGCCTCCACCCTTTAGTTCTTTTCTGCTACAGAAGTTGAAGGCTGACCTCAGAATGTCCCGGAGTGGACAGCCCCAGACATGCGTTCCAACCAAATTGTCTCAGGCATTGCCAACCCTGCCCAATAGAGAGGGATTCAAGGGTCTCCAACAGCAAATTTGAGCCAGGAATCCACACTCCCACCCGCCAGACTCAGTGCACACTGTTGTTCGCTTCTCTGCTCAGAGGCCTAGGAGGAGAGGGGCCACTCCACCACCCACCAGTCTCAGTCTACATCCAAGTAGCTTCTGTTTGCCAGACCAGTTGGGATCAGGTGACCACATCTTCCCCTCCCTCCCTCCCCCGCCAGTCTCAGTCCACTGCCTGTTAAGCCTCTATTCACAGGCTCTGTTGGAGTCAGGGCACTGGTCCTGCCCCTACTCACGTCTCAGTCCATGCACAACTAGTCTCTGCTTGCCAAACCAGTTGGAGTCAGGGGACCACCCCCTGCCTGCTAGTCTTAGGCCACTGCTTGGCAAGCCTATGTTTGCAGGCTCTGTTGGAGTCAGGGCAGTTGACCCCTCCCTTTGGTCTCTGTCCACACAGCTAGCCTCTGCTTGCCGGACCAGTTGGGAGTCAGGGGACCATGACCTTGCCCGCCAGTCTCAGTCCACTGCCTGGCAAGCCTATGTTTGCCGGCCGTGTTGGAGTCAGGGCACCGGGCCTCACCCTCCAGTCTCAGTCCACACACAGCTAGCCTCTGCTTGCCAGACCAGTTGTAGTCAGGGCACCACGCCCCCGCCTGCCAGTCTCAGTCCACTACCTGGCAAACCTCAGTTCACAGGCTCTGTTAGAGTCAGAGCACCATACTCTGCCCACTGGTCTCAGTCCTCACCTGGTGAGCCTCTGCTCACCAGCCTGGCTGGAGATAGTGGGCCACGCCCTAGCCCTCAGGTCTTGGTAAATGTGAATTTACTTGAGGGTTCTGTTGGAATCAGGGGACCACAGCCTTGCTCTCGGGTTGCAGTCTACACCTATCAGGACTCTGTTTGCAGGCCCAGCAGGGGCTGGGGACCAGCCCTGTCTGCCAAACTCAGTCCGCACAGGGCAACCACTCTTCCACTGGGGGTGCCATCAGAGCTTAGGGGTTCTTCATTTCATCCCTCCAGACACAGCCTGAACTGAGGGTCAACACTACCACTGGCTGGGCATTGTCATAACCAGGGGAATGGTCCTCTTGCCTCTGAGTGCCCCTTTCTTCCCACATCCTCTTCCTTCCCCGTTAGTCACAGATTCTGTCCTGATGGTTGGCGGTCCACACTATGCCCGGTTCTCTCAGGAAACTTTCACCTGTATTCATTACTCTATCTTTAGAGAGCTCTTTCTTGAGAATAGAATAATCGAGTACAGAGAACTAGAAAGCCATTTTCAATGCTAATACTTTTGAATGTGATCCAAATAACGTGAGGCTTCTTGATTAGTAGCTCACTGCCAGATTCCCAACACCGAGGGAAGGCACATGTGGTGGGCCTTGAAGCACTAGAACTCTGTAAACATATTTAATTCTTTTATTTATGCTTATGCATTAAAAGTATAACTTCAGAAAGCAATAACGATATTTATATGCAGAATAATAGCCTGGAATATGGTAATTGGTCTTGTTGAACTTAGAGCAAATTGGCAACAACAGCTTTTTAGCCAATGAAGACCAGTGTATTTCTCTTTGTATACTTTAGGGAGGAGCTAGCAATTTAGCTGCTATTTTAACAGAAATTACTAGAAATTCTCTTGGAAAATGTACAATGCTATCTTTAAGCCAATAGTTATTAAAGGGTATGGCAACAGGGCTGTTGAGACACTTGGGACCCCCTACTACAGAGAATGTCATCAGATTGTGGAGGCAATAGGAAGGAAAGCTTCTTCAGATGCCAAGGCAGAAGAAGGCCGTGGTTGGAAAACCTTCATAGCGGCTGGAATTTGGAGCAGGAGGTGAAGACCTGTTTTCTGGAGCAGCGTCCCAACCAAGATGTTACAAGAGGAGGTCAAAGGATTGTATGAGAAAAAAATCATTGATGATTTCTCAGGGACACCAAATTAAAACAATTTTTTTTCTTGAAAATTTGGCCCCAAAGCATGGGTACACATTATAGATAGCAAAATACAGTAATACTTGCATTATACTGACTAGTTGAATATCCCTAATCTGAAAATCTGAAATGCTTCAGTGAGCATTTCATTTGGGCCTTATGTCAGTGTACACATTATAGATAGCAAAATACAGTAATACTTGCATTATACTGACTAGTTGAATATCCCTAATCTGAAAATCTGAAATGCTTCAGTGAGCATTTCATTTGGGCCTTATGTTAGTGCTTAAAAAGTTCTGGATTTTGGAACATTTGGATTTTGAATTTTTGGATTAGGGTCACTCAATCTGTATTTTGCATGTCTACTATCAATTTTGAGTTCCACTTGCTGCACTTCCTCACAGGCACCTGGTACTGTCAGTCTTTTTTTTTTTTTTTTAACTTCCTGTCCTCAAAGCCAGTTAGTAATGGGATAGTGGTATCATTTGGTGGTTGTAATTTGCAGTTCTGTAATGACTAATGATGTTGAGCATATTTTCACATGCTAAAATGCCATTTGTATATATTCTTTGAAGTATACGTTCAAATATTTTGCTTTTAAATTTTTCTTATTTTAAAAATTATTTTAGAGAAAGAGTCTCACTTTGTTGTCTAGGCTGGAGTGCAGTGGCACAGTTGTGGCTCACTATAACCTCAAATTCCTGGGCTCAAATGATCTGCCTACTTCAGATTCAGCATGCCTGGCTAATATTTTTATTTTTTGTGGAGATGGAGTCTTGCCATGTTACCCAGGCTGGTCTCAAACTTCTGGCCTCAAGTGATTCTTCTACTTTGGCTTCCAAACACACTGGTATTATAGGAATGCGCCACCATGACTGTCCTGTTTTGCTCATTTTTAAATTGGGATGCTTGTTTTTGTGTAGAGTTTTTCTTTTTTTTTCTTTTTTTTTTTTTTTTTTTGTTTTTTTGTATTA
Organism: Loris lydekkerianus; assembly: GCA_963574355.1. Classification (NCBI taxonomy): domain Eukaryota; kingdom Metazoa; phylum Chordata; class Mammalia; order Primates; family Lorisidae; genus Loris; species Loris lydekkerianus. The sequence continues at coordinate 8,075 of CAUYPK010086837.1, read as the reverse complement.
TTAATATATATCCTATGGCCACAAATTAACTTAATTTTTCTTCATCTGAGTATGTTGTCACTTTGCTTCATTCTTGAGGGGTATTTTACTGAATATATTATTCTGGGTTGACAGTTGTTTTCTTTTAGCATTTTAAAGATGTGATTATTGCTATCTTCTGATCTTTGTGATTTCTAATGAGAAATCCTTAGTCATTCAAATTGTTGTCTATATCACATTTCTCAACATTACCATGTTGGACTGGGTGTTTCCTTGTGGGGGCTGACCTGTTCATTATAAGATGTTTAGTAATGTTCCTGGCCTGTACCAACTAGAGATACCAGTAGTTCTCTACCATTCCCCTTACTCCCAGTTGTGACAGTCAGAAATGATTTGAAATGTTGACACCCATCTCCATCAGTGTAAAATAACCCCTGTTTGAGAACCAACCACTGCCCTGTATGTAATGTACCATTTTCTCTGTCTTGTTCAAGAGTCTTTGTTGTTGTTGTTGTTGCCATTGTTGTTTAGCAGGCCCTGGCTGGGTTCTAACCCATTAGCCCTGATGCATGTAGCTGGTGCCCTAAGCATTGAGGTTTGGGTGCTGATCCGCTTTCAAGATTATTTTATCAATGCTTTACCTTATGCCATTTGTCAACTTTCAGAAAATTTCAGTATTTTTATGGTACTCATCTCTTTAGGGATGCCAAGGACATGAATATTAGCCTTTTTTATATTGTCCCACTAGTCCTTGAACCCAAGGTTTTTTTTTTTCTTCAAAATATTTTCTTTTTTTGATCTTTAGATTGGATAATTTTTATTGATCTCTTTTCAGGTTCACACAGACCTTTTTCTATCATGGTGTGCTAAATAGTGGCTTCCAAAAAGATAGGCCCATGTCCCAGTTCCCAGTTCCCAGAACCTGTGAATATTAAATTACATGGGAAAACATGTGATTAAGTTAAGGATTTTGTGTGGTGGGGCTTATTCGTGAACCTAAATCCAATGATAAGTGTCGCTATAAGAATGAGACAGAGGGAGATGTGACAGACAAGAAAAAGAAGGAAAAGGAGGAGAAGGCAATGGAATTACAGAGGCACAGATACAGTGGTAGCACCACAGGAATGCTGGCAGCCACCAAAATCTGGAAGAGGCAGAGTACATACAGATTCTTCCCTACAGGCTTCAGAAGTAGTGCAGCCCTTTCAACATCTTGACTTGACACTCCTTGCTTGAAGCCTCTAAATCTGTGAGAGGATAAATTTCTGTTTTAAGCCACCCAGGTTGGGGTAATTGTTACAGCAACCATAGGAAATTATTTATCATTTTGATACTGTCCTTCAGCCTCCAGTGAAGTTTTTATATTAGATTCTATTTAACAGCTTTCTTTTTTCGGATGAGATTTATCTATTTCTTTCAAGAGTGTTCATCTTTACTGAATGGAATATGTGTTTATAATAGCTGCTTTAGGGTTTTTGATAATGTCTGGGTCGTTTCTTCATTGGCATCTGTTGGTTGTCTTTTTCTTTGAGAATTAGTCATATTTTCCCATTTCTTGATGTGGTGAATAATTTTGAGTTGTATCCTGGACATTTCAAGTGTTATGCTGTGAGGCTTTGGATCCTATCATTCTTTTGGGGAATGCTGATTTTGCTGTTATTTTAGTATGCATGAATTTGGTTAGGTTCAAACTAGTTTTTTTACTTGGTTTTTGTGGGCAGTCATTCCAACATCAGTTTCATTTTCTGAATCTTTGTTGTGCTGTTTGCATCTATTTGGTATATGCACCACTTAAAGATGGTCTTAAGATAGGGCTTGGACCATGTTTATGTTGAACTTTGGTTCTTAGTGCCTTTGTAATGCTTCTTTGGATATGCATGTCCAATTTGGAGAAGCCTAGTAATTATGTTTGTTCATAACTAGAATTATAGATGTCAAAGATAAACATAGCTGGATACTGGTTAAAATGGTAAGGATAGATTTTATTTAGTAACTGTTGTAGTAAGGAAGAGAGTCTAGGGTAAACTAATCTCATCTTTTCGAAAAGGCTGGAGACTTTTTAAAGGTTGGGTCTGCTAAGGGAAAGGCACTGAGTGCTAATAAGTGGGGTGGAGGTGTTGGTCCATGTTAGTAGGCCATCTGGGTTCATTAACACACTTACTTTTGTGATAGGAGGCACGCTTAAGTTAGGCCCACTAAAGTTTAGTCCTTACCTTTTTGCAGGGACTGGGAACAAAATGAGTTATCACCTTTATTGTTGGCATTTCAGAAAGATGGCTCTCAGGTGCTGGAGAAGGCAGTTCTTTATGGTAGAAAATTTGTATCTCAAGGGGACAGAGACAGTATTTGTAATCGCAAGTTTTCTAAAGTAACTGCTGTAAGAGGGGGTTCAGGGGACTGTCTGCCTACCACTAGGTTTTGGCTGGAAAAAATAATAAATTCTCCTGGCAGTGTTGTGCTTTCTTAGGCCTAAGGGGTCTAGAGCAGGCGTCCTCAAACTTTTTAAACAGGGGGCCAATTCACTGTCCCTCAGACCGTTGGAGGGCCGGACTATAGTTAAAAACAAAACAAAACAAAACAATGAACAAATTCCTATGCACACTGCACATATCTTATTTTGAAGTTAAAAAAAAACAAAACGGAAACAAATACAATCACACCGTCTCATGTGGCCCGTGGGCCGCAGTTTGAGGACCTTTGGTCTAGAGGAGTCATCCTAAGGATGTGGCCTTGAGCTTTTTTTAAGCTAGTGGAGAAGAAGGCTCAGAGGAGCTTTACTAGAATTTGGTCAAAAAGAGCCTTTGTTGTAGATTACTTTAACTCCTTCTAGTAGTTTTCTTTATATTCTTTGGCTTTCGGCCGTCCCTGTTCCTGGTTCATATGGTAAGAAATATTGGGTTCTCTTAAGGTTTTAATCTTCTATGTTGTTCAGTTCTGGGCAAGACTGTACCTACCTTTAGAGTGAAGTGATGAATGAAAAATAGTGGACACCTCCCTCCCTATTGCACTACGTGGTCTTTTCGACTTTTCTCCACAGAAACCGGTTTCTCTTGGGTTCTTTAGGTATATGCTATTTCTATCATTGTGGTAGCAGTGCAAATCCACACTTGAGGCTGACCTTGGAACAGAGCTAAGAAAGAGGGGGGAAAAAGAAAAAGGAAAAAAAAATTAAACATTCAGGGAATTTAATCCATCCTGTCTGTCTTTTAAGAGCCTTTTTCCCTGTCTTTTGGCCAAACAGGGTTCTTATGAGTTTTTATCTTACCGCATCTGCTATGTAATTATCTATTATGCTTGCTTTTAGGTCAAAGCTAGGAAATGAAGGGCTGGGAGGAACTCAAAAGGAAATCTATCGCTGCTGTATTGGTCTTTTTCTCAAATCGATTTCCCCCTGTCCCGCAATCTACTTGCTGTTATTTATTCAGTGCTCCTCGATAACTATTCTTAGTATTTTTTTTTTTTCCAGACATTTTAGTTGTAATCAGGTTGAGGTTGTAATGGGCTTATCCTCTTCCCTGAATTAAAAATGCCAATTAATTTTAACATATTGGTATAAAAAAGTCATTGATACAGTTTTAGCTTCCTTATTGGAAACTGATATTTAAGACATGTTAACACTTGTCATGTTTTAGTGTAGTTCCAAAAAAAGGATTCCCACAATAATCTGAATTAAGATATTCTTCCTTTTTTCAACTACATTATCTGTGTGAGACCAAGTTCTCTCATCTTTTGTTTTGTTTTCTTTTGTTGAGACAAGGTCTTACTCTGTCACCCAAGCTGGAGTGCAATGGCGCAGTCATAGCTCACTACAGCCTAGAACTCCTGGGCTCAAGTGATCCTCCCACATCAGCTTCCTGAATAGTTAGGACTACTCAGGTATATAGTGCACACCACCATTCCTAGTTAGTTCTTAAATTTTTTATGGAGATAGGGTCTTGCTCTATTGCTCAGGCTAGCCTTGAACTCCTGAGTTCAAGCAATCCTCCCACCTTGGCCTCCCAAAGTTCTTAATATACTTCTGCCAAAATAACATATTGTTGCACATTAAATGCAGAAAGAGATTTCAGAATTAACCTGTTTTCTATTAAGTCAGATATTAAAAAGACTTGCAAATATCTAAGATAATCAATGTCATTCTTTTTACTAATTGTTTTGTAAAATATAATTGTTTTATAAAAGTATGTTAAAATGTTATATTAAATTTTTTAAATTGTATTAATAAGTATTTGAGATTTTCTTTATTTTTATTTAAAAAAAATTTTTTTAGACAGTATCACTTTTCTTGCCCCTACAGAGTACTTGACGTCATAGCTCACAGCAACCTCAAACTCTTGGGCTCAAGCAATCCACTTGCCTCAGCCTCCCAAGTAGCTGGCAATACAGATGCCCACCACAATGCCCGGCTATTTTTTTAGAGATGGGGTCTCGCTCTTGCTCAGGCTGATCTGGAACTCGTGAGCTCAAGCAGTCCACCTGTCTGGGCCCCCTGGAGTGCTGGGATTACAGGCATGAGCCACTGCACCTGTCTTATTTTTCTGTTTTAATTTCTAATACTGATAGATATGACCCACATCAACAAAAGTGCTTTAGAGTCTTCAGTTTTTAATGTGTAAAGAGGTCAATATGTTTGAGTAGTGCTAATCTAGTAAGTTTCCATGTGCACTCCTTTTCTGTTTCTTTTTTTTAACCCCACATCAATAGCAGCAAACTTTCCTGTTCTTTAAGAGGCAGTGGGGTAATTGAAAGTGCGTGGACTCTGGGGAACTGAAATGTACATACATTTGTCTCCCAGTTTCTATCAGTTATTTTCCAAAATTAAAGCTATTTAATTTCATAGCCTCTTAAAGATTCAAGGATGATACTTAAAAGGATTATTGTGAGGGAAATCTTAGGATAATACATGGATTATAGACATTTAGAAACATTCCTTGTTATGGGTTACATATTTTGAGCAATTCCTAACCTTTTTAAGGGATGCAAACCTCTAAGCCGATAGATAGATACTATTTTTTTTTTTTTTTTTTGTAAAGACAGAGTCTCACTGTACCGCCCTCTGGTAGAGTACCATGAGGTCACACGGCACACAGCAACCTCCAACTTCTGGGCTTACGCGATTCTCTTGCCTCAGCCTCCCAAGCAGCTGGAACTATAGGCGCCTGCCACAATGCCTGGCTATTTTTTTGTTGCAGTTTGGCCGGGGCTGGGTTTGAACTGGCCACCCTCGGCATATGGGGTTGGCGCCCTACTCATTGAGCCACAGGCGCAGCCCTAGATAGATATTCTTTAGCTTAATTTGCTGATCTCTGTCTAATTATGGGGAATGGTATAATTTATGAAGATCTCTAGAACAGTGAATTTACGTGTTTCCTTATTGACATATTGAAATGATTGAATTGTTTGAATCCTTCTTGGGTCCTATTCTTGACCTTTTCTAATTTGCTTAGTAGAAGAGTAAGATCAGTGATTGTGTATAGATCCATTTTGGGAGTGAGATAAGAGGTGAAGTTGCAAAACAAACTGAGAAGGCCAGGCTCTGTTGCTCTCGCCTGTAATCCTAGCACTCTGGAAGCCTGAGGCAAGTGGATTGCCCGAGGTGATGGGTTCGAGACCAGTCTGAGCCAGAGGGAGACCTCCTCCCTAAAACTAGCCGGCGTTGTGGTGGGCGCCTGAGGTAAGAGAATTGTTTGAGCCCAACTTGAGAGTTTGAGGTTGCTATGAGCTATGATGCCACGGTCATCTACTGAGGGTGACAAAATGAGACTCTGTCTCCAAAAAAAGAAAAGAAAGAAAGAAAAAAAGAAAACAAACTGGGATCAGGAAATAAGTCCTAGAAGAAAAGGCAAGCAGGGTATGACTACTGCAATTTGGAACTAATGTCAAGTTTGAGATCTATGGTGTTAGTATAGTTAGAGCAGGATGGGCAATCAGTGGGGATCAAAATAGGAAGTTCAGCTTCTGTAAGAGAAGTAAACCTAACATTTGGTGTCAGGTAGGAGTTTGTTGGACACTGGTTGGTGAAGCTCCAAACTTCAGTTGCTGGATACATGGACGCATAATCAAACGAATAAGAGTCTAGGCTTGGCACCCATGCTCAGTGGTTAGGGTGCTGGCCACATATACCAGGGTTGCCGGGTTCAAACCCAGCCTGGGCCTGCTAAGCAACAATGATAACTACAACAACAACAACAAAATAGCTGGGCATTGTGGCGGGTGCCTGTACTCCCAGCTACTTGGGAGGCTGAGGCAAGAGAATCGCTTAAGCCCAAGAGTTTGAGGTCCCTGTGAGCTGTGATGCCACAGCACTCTACCCAGGGCGACATAGTAAGACTGTTTCAAAAAAAAAAAAAAGAAAGAAAGAAACCAAGAGTCTACTTCCTGAAAGCAAGAGTATAGGGTAGTTGAAAATATGGATTTGAAACTATAGTAGGAAGAAATAACAGGATGTCCCAAAAGTTGCCATACATAGGGAATGTGGGAAGCTATAGCTAAATATACTTATAAAATACTTATTACAAAATTTTATAAAGAGGTAGCGAACACATACAGAATATATTGTAAATATTTTGTAAAATTTTGTAACACGTATTTTGTAAATGTATTTTTAGCTGCAATTTCTTATTTTCCCTATATATGGTGACTTTAGGCACAACTTTTGGAACACTCTATATGTACAGAATTTCTGTAAGTTGACCACCCGAGGGACTGTAACAAACTGGTCAACAGGTGGAGGTCATCATCGTAAGATTAGGCCTGTTGTACTGATATGTACATGTGGTACATGTCTGGTCTATGAAAATTAGGTCAAGTTGAGGTGGTCAACTATGGAGGGTTCTCTGTGTGTGTATCTTTTTATCTACTTACTTACATAAACACACAGACTTACTATAAAGAATTAATTGAGCATCTTATCTCACTGTGATTCATGGGTTTAAAGGTACATATTTCCCCCTACTATCTGAACTCTAAATTTAAGTTTGCTCTTGTAATTGGTGCTTCACTGAAGAAATGGTCATCAAAGGAAAGTTAAATTCTAAGTGGAATGCTAGTTTTTTCTTTTTAAGAAAAAAATGTATGCTGGGTTTAAGTTCTATTTGCAGTTGTTCTCTATAGCAAATATACCATTATATACTCGAGTATAAGCCGAGTTTTTTCGGCACAAAATTTGTGCCAAGTTTGGGTTTTGTGCCGAAAAATACTCGGCTTATACTCGAGTATATGCAGTAGTTTTATGCCTGCTTACTTCTCTTCTGCTGTTTTCTCACTTGTATTTTGTTTTCTGGGTGCCAATTCTTACTGGCTAGCTTTCATTTGGTTTTCTCTATTTTTATGGTGCATTTTAGAAAAATTAAGTAATGTATACCTGTTGTGAAATAGACCACACATATATGTGAAATAGGGAGTGAAAGACTAACCAGTCTTACCACTTACTAAGGTACCACTGTTTACAATTTGATGTATATTCTCCCTGAATTTTTAAATGCATATACAAACAAATAATAAGAACTTTTTTCAAAGTAGAATTATAATAATCATACTGTTTTGGAACTTGCATTTTTTTGTTTAATATCTCTTGGACATTTTTTCATATCAGTAATTAAAATTTAGACAATCTTGATCTATATTTTCTAAGTTTTTACAATTATTAGCAGTACTGCATCAAACATTCTTAGGCACATAATTTTGGATATTTGCAACGTTTTCCTTGTAGTATGCATATCATTCTTTCAAAGAAATGTACATTTAAAATTTTGATAGCTATTGCCAAATTTTTCTTTTAAAATAATGTTTTGAAATACAGTTTTTGGCAAAGCTGTGACGAAATAAACCCAACATATAAACCCAGCATATAAAGCCAAAAAGAAAAGCAAATCCACTTAAAATTTAACTTTCTTTGATGAATTTATTTAGCTAAGCACAAGATAAAAGAGCTAACTTTTTTTTTTTTTTTTTTTTTATAGATAAAAATATGCACCATAGATGTGGCCCGACCCATCACCCTCCCTCCACCCAAACCTCCCCCCTCCCTTCCCCTTCCTTGGTCCTTTCCTCATAGTCTTGTGCTATAGTTGGGTTATAGCCTTCATGTGAAAGCTATA
>CAUYPK010086835.1:0-57197 GCA_963574355.1 Loris lydekkerianus | reverse complement strand
TGAGTGCCCCCCGTGGGCATGAAATTGCCTTGTCCCCAGCGCGCACCCCCACAATGTTTTTAGCACCCCCCAAAAACCTCCCCCCCCCCCCCCCCCCCCCCCCCGGTGGCATATTTGGAATTTACAAATACTGATTCAGCGGGATTGATGTAGCTGACATCAGCCGTGGAGATCATCTTCGCTTCTAGAAAAGTCCAGTTCCTTCTCGTGCCCTATCAGGCTCCTTGTCACCCACGTGCTGTTGACAGCATGTGTGCGGGCACATTATATGAACCATCTTCACCTGTTTGGAGGACCAAAGACAAAGCCGTGCCATTCTTTCACCTTTGTTCTGGATGCACCTGCAGCTTTTCCCCAGAATGTCTTCAGCCATGGGCCGTTGGACTCGCCTTGGGTGGCCCTCATCTGGCGAGCTTTTCCTGACCCCACAGGCTGCCCTAGTTGTCCGTCGTCTGTGATGGTGTCCTGTAATGATACTAACACTAATGGAATATGTAACAAGCAATGATGAGGCAGGTGGGTAATACTGCGTATTAGTTCAGCCTCTTTCTTGCCAAGAGCCAAACTGGATGATCTTCTAATTGTACAGGTTAATGAAGGAGGTATTATTACTTTCTTCGGGAAAGTGCAGCCTAGAGAAGTTACATGACTTGCCCCAAATCACACTGCTTGAGAGGAATCGATATTTTCAAACAGAATTTTGAATGTTGATTTACACAGGTTTTTCCTTCCTTGCGTTGTGAGTTTCTAGATGTCATGGACCATTTCATTTGATCTCTCTGTCTCCACTAGGGGCTGGTATGTGATGGAGGCTCAAAGTGAGTGTTCAATTAAATTTGATTAAAATTTATTTATAAGGAATGGATCTAGTCTTTCTATCACTTCTCTAAGTTTTGGTGTCTAGAAATATACAGTCAGCTGGTTTTCTTTCTTTAATTTTCCCTCGGATTTTTGTATGTTGCTTGCCAGTTTAAAAATTGTATACCCTCAAATCCCACTTTTTTGGCAGTAGCCTTAGTTTTGAACTTAATATGTTCAAAAGAAATATGGAAATTGGAAACTGCTGCCATCTGAAAGATTGATGTATTTCTTATTTTTATTCTCTGTGTTGATAATATAAGCTCCCGTGGTACAGAAGAGAGGACAAGTGATACTGTTGGAAGTTCAAGGGATGGTTAGCTAAACCGTCAGCAAGTACATCTGCCTCTTGGAATTCTTTCACGGTGGGTAGGGTGCAGTCTCTGTGTAGTGCCACTGATTGATCAACAGGCTGGCCATTCTTCTTTTCCATAGAGAACACTTGTTGAGAAGGAGGTTATGTTTTTGCCCTCTGCCTTTCTTACTTTGGACACCCTACCTCCAGGATGCAGCCCTTTCACGTTAGAATGGTTAGCAATCCTGGAATACTTGCTAGATGACACTTCCCGTAGCAGTGAAGATAAAAAAAAAAAAAAAAAAAAAAAAAATGGAGCCTCTTAGTATTCTAGAGAAAACCAAACTTCATTGTGGACACTTAGTTATTTCTTCTTCAATCAAGGTATAGCACTGAGCAAGAACATTTGTCTTCTTTTGATTGCAAAGACTACAAATTAATAATCAACATGAAAAATCACCAGTATGCGCCCTGACCACCTGGTCTTTCCACGTGGGTGTTGAGATCTCATCTCCCCCAATGTTTGGACTTAACCACAGGCATGGCTAGTGGTGACAGACATACCACTTAGCATCTATTTTGTTGTTTTAAAATCAGGGAAGTAACTATAAATATAACAACATATGGCAGCCATTAAATAGTAAAGTAGAATATTTTTAAAAGAACATTTTTGGAATTAAACTCTAAACTACAATTTAGTGCATTTTTTGCTAACCTTGGCTGGCATCAGATCGGGTTTAACGTGTTTCGAAATGCTCTCTTCTAACTAACTTTGAGAGCTTAGCTTAGAAAAAAAATTAAAAAACAGCTAAAAACATTCTTCTTTGTGGTTTGTTCTTAGACTTTGGGTTCTTGCATCACATGTTTCTGGCATGTGTTCTCCGTTGCCAAGAGCAGTGGCGCTTGAAGAATTATTCTGGAGACTTTTCTTCTTTCCCCATTTCTTCATTTGTTCCGGCTTTCATGTTATGCATGAGAAAGGGAAGAAAAAAGGCCCCACGCGCGTAGCTATGAGCGAGACTCTGAGACTAGACCCCCTGACAGTCCAGAGGTGCTCATTCTCAGAGGCTCCTAGCCTTTTGCCCATTAGCAGCAGAGGTTTTTTTTCTTTCTTTCCCCCCACCATCCAGATTGTGTTTATCATGAGAGAAGAGAGAACATGACTGTTGCCGTTGAAATAGCCCCCACCTTCTTCCAAGTCTCCTTGGATGTCTCCTGTCTGTAGAGGCAACCGCCATTCAGAAATCTGCGTGCATCCTCCCAGGCCACGTGTGTGTGGCTCGTCAAGTATCATTGTCCTTATAAGTTCCACAGTTTCACGTGGATGCTGTGCGGTACCTGGTACTTTACAACTTGCTTTGCTTTCCCCCACTCAGCATTATATTTTGGATGTATAGCTTGGTTCACTTACACTTTTTCTGTGGCAGCGGTTATTTTCGTACCTATTTCTGTCATTATTTTGAGTTTGTAATGTTTTCCCTGCTTCTATCTTTCTCCTTTCTTTTCTTATTTTGGGTGATGTGAAGATTTTTAAAAATTCCTTTCTTTCTCTAGCAGTTTAGAGGTTATGTAATTCGCATCCCCTCTTTTAGTGGTAACTCAGATTGTTAGCAAATGTGTATATGTAACAGTGTCTGAAGTTGATTAGAATTTCTGTCCTCCGCTTGTGTAGCGTGACCGCCCTTGGAGGCCTCATTCTCATCTTTTTCCTCCTTTCCTCTGTCCTGTTGATGTTTAGTATTTTGTTTATATTGTGTCTTTTCAACTTCCTCCAAATTCGTCCTTATGATTGTGTGAGTATGCTGATAAGTGTAGTTATTTACAGTTGATTTTTATTTAGACATGCTGGCATGACGACTCGTTTCTTTGTTTATCCAGCTTCTAGTGCCTTCTTTCTGCTTTCTGTGTCTTGTCTTTTCCCTTCGTCCTCTCTTTTCTCTTCCCTCTAGTCTTTTCTCCTCCCCTGTCCTCTCCTCCCTCCCCTCCCCTCTCCCTCCTCCTCCTCCTTTATTATTATTATTTTTTATTTTTTTTTTTTTTGAGACAGGGTCTCCCTCTGTTGCTGGGGCTAGGGTGCAGTGGCATCATCATAGCTCACGTAACCTCAAACTCCTGACCTCAAGTGATGCCCCTACCTCGACCTCCCAAAGTGCTGGGATTATAGGCAAGAGTCACCCAGCTAAGCCTTCTGTTTTCTTCTTGCAACAGCACCCTCTGTAGCAGTCACTTCTGTTCTCAGTCTTTGGGCTTTTGCGTCCCATGTTTCTGGCATGTGTTCCCCATTGCCAAGAGCAGTCTGAAAATATCATTCACCTCTACCCCCAACCCTGCCACAAAGGTAGTTTACCCATGTGCAATCTTCTAGGCTGTTCATCATTTTGTTTTAGTGCTTTGAGGTGAACAGTAACTTAATCCACCTCAATTTTTATTTTAACAATCTAGATAGAGATACTTTTAAAATTTAGACATAGGATTAAGGATTCTGCACATCCTCTTATTCAAAAAGGGGATCAGTTGATTCTCAAAGAGTCCTTACTGAGGTCAGCCTGGTCATTTGGAACATGAGACTTTGCACTGTGTTGTGATGCAGTCATGTCCTTTGGTGGCTGAAGTAGGAAGCATGTCAGCTTATTGATTTCTTACATTAGCTAAGACTGTTGGGTCTCTTTTGATAACTTGTATCTGCTGTGTGTGTGTGTGTGTGTGTGTGTGTGTGCGTGTGTTCTGTCAGTACTTGCTGCTGTAAGTCATTAAATGCAATAGATCTCTTCCTTCAGTCAACTTCTCCATCGTATATTTTTGTTCTTTCCTTTGCTAAAAGTGAGGGCTCTGGATATTGCAGCTGGTCAATTGTACATGGACTCATTTGATGTTAGCCTTGGCATTCTTCTCTCTGTTCTTCCTAACAGTGTTTTTTGCTGGCAATGTATGTAGAAGCGGCAGTGTACTTACTGTGGACACAGGCTTTAAAGCCAGATTGTTTGGCTTCAGAACTGCATTTCAATACCATACAACCCTGGCCCGTTCCTTCACCTTTGGGCATCATGGTCCTCATCTTCAAGATGGGGATAATACTAGGAGGCACCATATGTGTGTTTTATATGAATTAATGCACATGACAGGCTAGAACAGGGTCTAGCTCCATTAACATATGAGTTAAACACTCTTTAAAACAGCTTTCAAGTTTTATCTCAAATACCGTATGGAACGTGAGGTTCTATACTACTGAATTTAAAAAGGAGTTTTCAGAATGAAGAATATCTAACTTGGAGGAAGCCTAAACTAGGACATAGTCTATTTCTGTTGCCACAGGACATCGAATGTATTGTGCAAGTTAATTGAAATATTTGTTCCTGCCAGAGAAGCAGGAGGTCATCTACCATCATCAGGGAGTAAAGATGTCACAGTGTGGAAATCATAATGCAAATTACCAGATAAGTGTTTATTTGCTTCATAAGTATTTGATTTGCATCCAACTTTTTCGTACTGCCTGATGCCCCCATCAAATGTGAATGAAGGGAGCCCTGAACTTTGGCTTCAGGTTTTTCACTAACTCACACTGTGACCAGGCCCACATTCTTCCAGCTGCCTGTGCTTTTGCTGGACTCTCCTAAGGGCAAATGAGATAATAAATGTGAACCGGCTCTGAGCTTGCTTTCTAAGCGCTTAAAAATAGCTGAAGTAATGGTAATACATTTGAGCTTTGTAGCACTGTTACTAGAGTGTCGCAAATGAAAATGTAGAGTTTTTATCATTTCAGATTTAATTTTTGGAATCAAATACGTTGGCTTATACGTAAGTATCTCATGGCTTTAGGGATTACCAGACTTATTTTATTTATGATTTATTCTCCACTTCTAGAAAGAATTTGAGGATGTTTACCAAAACTTACAATTAAAACAAGCATGCCAATAAATAAGAAACTGACTGTGGAGGAACTGTGAGTTTCTGGTTTTTTCTAACCTTGATCTTCATCCTTTCCATTAGTCACATTGGTCTCTGTGTTCATCCCTCCTTAGTCCACCTTTGGTTAGTTAAGATTACATTTATTAGAGACCAGCTAGGGACACAGGACTGAAGTATCAGGAAAGTTACAATGTTGAGGACTGTTTCATTAGTCTTCTTTCAGTCCTGTGTGTAGGTTTCCTTTAAAAAATGATGAAATGGATGCTCAGAAAGTTGAAGTGATTTTTCTAAGGTCACAGAGCTTATCAGTTGGTCATGTTGGAGTCAAACTTAGGTCACTGGTCTCTAGATTCTAGAGAGTACAGACTCCTAAGCCAGGCACCCTGGTACTTTCTGTGATACCATTTCTGTTGATAGAACCAAAAAGGGAAAAATGATTATTCTATCTTACCGAAGAATTTCAAAAGTCATTTTTAGAGACAATGTACATAAATTCCAGAGAATAATTATCAGATACTATATCCACATGGATGAACTGCCTTACCAGCACCACAGAAGGTGTGGGTTCAGCTGTGAAAAGCCGGGTGCAAGAGTTTGAGATTCTAATTAGGTCTTAAGAGCAAAAGAGGATGGATTTAGTATAACCTTACCCATCACTAGAGCCCCGTGGGTGATTCTAGGACTTTTGATCTGGGGATAAAGCTCTTCTCTAAATCAGAAGAAGAGAATTCTAGGAACTCATTGTTTTAGCAAATAATAGGAATTCTTCTTTCACAAATAGGTACAGTGGAAGTTTCTGGAGCTCCTGCCCATGTTGACTTTGCTTGATCTCTTTTCTCAGCAACTTCCCTTCCTCCTCTTCTGTATCTAATTTTTCCATTTTCCTATCACAAGTTGTCTTTTAATTCCTGTACTTGCCATGGGTCCAAAGAATGCTATTACTTACTCTTGGGAAAACTTTTCTAGGATCAGCCTAGTGGGTATTGCTTTGTAAGAGTCATATGATGTTAATATTATTTTTATTTTTTTTTTTTTAGATGAGAAAAAGTTTAGAGAGAGATTGTGTATATGGCTCCAAACCATTCAGCTAGTAAGTGGTCAAGCCAAAAATTAAATCCAAGCTTTTCTGGCTCCAAAATGTGTGTGTGTTTCCTATGAGTCACACTACCAGATATTCAGAACAGTTGGTTGATATTTAAAAGGCATGAACAAAAGACTCACCCAGAAATAACTTTACCGCTCAATGATTATTGTGCTTTAAATTTCAATATTTGAGTTACATTCCTTATAAATTGTTGGCTGTTCTCTGCATAAATTGTTTAAGAAGGCTTTTTTTTTTTTTTTTGCTTTTATAGATGGTTACGTAGAACTTTGATCTATACAAATTAAATGTAGTCATATATTCAGCTGCTCACATAATAGAAGAGGCAAGAGATAGTGGCTTAGGTAAATGACTGCTGGTTCAGTGGCATACAATATCAGGGCTGGAATTACTGTGATTCCATGGTCACAAGATGGCTGGTGCAGATCTGGGTACCACCTCTGTTTAAAGGTGGAGGAAGGGAAGAAAAAAAGGCCACATCATCCATGTCTGTCTTTCTAATCCACAAAAAAAGCAAAGCTCTTCAATGACCTTTTGCTTATGACTTCAGTTCAGGACTATATCATGTAGCTACACTTAATTTCAATCTTCTTGAAAGGGAATGGGTTTGGGTTAGCCACTTAATGCTGCCTGTAACATGTGACGTGTGTCCATTTCATCATTACATCTGCTTTCCAAGATAGCAAATAACATTATTTCCATTTTAGAGATGATGGAAATTAGGTTAAGGAAAGTCAAATGACTTCCCAAAGTCATATAACAACTTAATAGCATATCTCGGATCTGAGTGGTGGGTTTTTGCCTTGCAGTAAAGGTTATTTTCTCCCAGGGAGGGATGGCAGTGAAGAGATTAATGCTTTACTGCATGAGTTTCAAATTCTTCCTCCTTGGATGCAGAGAAATTTCAGGGCAGTGCAAATGCTCAGGGTTACTAGAATGGGCACAGGACACTGAAGGAGAGGAAGGGCTGCAGGGTGATGGGGAGCTTAGCTGGCTTCCCCTCAGGTGCTCTGAGGACTGCTGAGTCCTGAACACAACACTTCTGGTTTTTTTCCTCCTGTGGTTCTGGACTAAGAGTCTTGGAGGACATCTCAATGAGACCATTGAAAAGCCTTCTTTCTCTGTTTGTCTTTTGACCTAGTTTGTGACTGTCCATTGTGGTCTTTCCTATTGATTGAGTCCTGGCAATCCCTTAATAATGAAAAACTATTTGGCTTGCCTCTATAGTGCTTTTTGTTACTCTGTTTCATATTCTGGTTTATAAGAAAGAGGGCTCTTTTTTTGAATAAATACATTTCTGTGTGTTTTTGTTTGGGGCTATTTTCCTAAAAAATGTCCTAAAAGTGAACTTGGAAGTTCATGGTCCTGGGGTTATATGAAGACCTCAGTGGGACAGCACTGCGTGTCCTATGACGCAGCTTCCTCTGCCCCCCTCTGGACGTCCTCAGCCTTTCTTCCCTCCTCTGTTACTGCACTTTACAAAGGCACACGCTGCAATAGAAATTTCAATATAAATCTTTCATTCATACTGTTCTTCTTGATCAAACACTGAGAGGCTTTTTCATTTTTGTATCCCTAGAAGCTTACACCTAGGAGCATTCAGTAAGTGACTTTAAACAAACAAATAAAAAAGAGCTTGGTTTTATTGACTATTTGGTTTAAAGTTTAATGGAGGAGTCCTGTTTATTTTTCTTCATGCTGTTGAAAACAGTTACATAATGTAATGCCTCAAGGTCTCATCTTACTAAGCAGAATACTTGGGGTATGAATTGGATTCATGTGCTTGGTTCTGACACTGTCTTTTAGAACGTCAATTATTACTTTCTAGTTTTGCTCACAAAAGTATTTGTTAGCAGGTTCATGGCTGTCTAATGAACTTATTTGCATTGATCCTTTTTAACATTAATATTCCCTTTCTTATTACTAATTAACTTCAACTTATTTATCCACATGGTGCCATAATAAAAAATGTTCAAGGTTATACAATTAAAAGGCTTCCTTCCATTTTTGGTTGCTAGTCTCTCAGTTCACCTCCCTTAAGTTTGTAGTTAATTTCTGGAATATTCTTTCAGAAACTTGTATGCACATCCTCCTCTTTCACAAAACTGCATGCACAGCAGCATGTATTTTACTTTTTTCTTAAAAAAAAAAAACAAAAACTCAGTACTTAATAGGCTTTTTAGTAGCACATGACAACTTTTCCTCATCTTTTTTCAGTGTCATACTATTCCATTTTGTAGAAATCTGCTATTTGTTTAACCCATTTCCCTATATTAGATGATTCAGATTATTTGCAGTCTTTTGCTAATATACAAGCAGTGCTGCAACAAATAATTATTTACATTCACTATTTCTCACACATGCAAATATATCAATGGGACAAATTTCATTGTAAAGAAATGGAATTGCTTAGTCAAAGAGGATGTGTGTTTATAGCCTGATAAATTTCCCTCCTTAGGAATCATAACCGATTTATACTTCCTCCTCCAATATGTGCAAGTGCTATTTTCTCACTCATTTTCTCAACTTTCAGGTCCTTTTTAATCTGACAGGTCAAAATGGTGTCTCATTTTTCTGTCCGATTGAGGCTGGGCATCTTTTTCATAGGTTCAGGAGCTATTTTCATTTTCTTTTCTATGACCTGGTGCTTATATTCTTTGTTCATTGTTTTATTGCACTGTTTGCCTCCTCCTTAATGCGTATGGACTTTTACGTATTGGGGGAATTAGTCCTTTGGGAAGGAGTTGTGAACATTTCCCTGCACCCTGGTTTGGTGTTTTTCTTTTTACTCTCTTCTTGTGGGTTTGGCCAGGTGTAGAAAACTGAACTTTAATGCAGTCAAATGTATGTTATGTTTGCATTTTTTTTTAAGGCTCTGGGGTTTATGTTAGTGTTAAAATAGGCCCTCCTTTCTCTGAAGTGACATTATAATTCTCCCATGATTTCTTTTAATTATGTTAGTAGTTTCATTTTCAAATCTAGATCTTTTTGACACTTGGGATTTTTCTTGATTTATTGTGTAGGAAACATGGATTTATCTTCACTTTTCTCCAGATGACTAATTAGTTGTCCAAAAATCATTTTTCAGTGAACTGTATGTTTTCCACTGATTGAGAGCCTGCCTTTGTAATATTATGAATTTCCCAGTGTATTGGGTCTATTTCGAACTTCTTGTTCTGTTCCATTGGGCTCTCAGTTATAGTATATAACAGCTTCACATCATTTTTAATTATTAATTTCTTTGACTCTCTATGGCTTCTGCTTCTCTCGTTATCCTTCCTTTTCAGAATTTTTCTGGTTCTTCTACTCTCTTTCTTTTTTTTTTTTTTTAATTAATTAATTTTTTTAATTAAGTCATAGCTGTGTACATTGGTATGATCATGGGGCATCATACACTAGTTTCACAGACCGGTTGACACATTTATATCACACTGGTTAACATAGCCTTCCTGGCAATTTCACAGTTATTGTGTTAAGACATTCATATTCCACCTTTACTAAGTTTCACATATACCATTGTAAGATGCACCACAAGTGTATTCTCACCAATCCCCCTCCTTCCACCTACCTCCCCTCTTCCTCCCCTCCCTTTCCCCCTTCCCCCTATTCCTAGGTTGCAAATGAGTTATAGCATTCATGTGAAAGCCCTAAATTAGTTTTATAGTAGGGGTGAGTACATTGGATACTTTTTCTTCCATTCCTGAGATACTTTACTAAGAAGAGTATGTTCCAGCTCCATCCATGTAAACACAAAGGAGGTAAAGTCTCCATCTACTCACTTTCTTAACAGATACATGACTAAAATTAATTTATTCAGCAGGTATTTCTTTTAAGCCCTAGTTTTGCACTGAACAGTGTTATTTTCTGGGAAGGGAACTCAGAATGATAAGACACCGTCCCAGACTGCAAGTGCTTACAGCCTCTTGGAGGAGAAGCAGCATTCACAGAAGGTGGTTTGGGGCTTTGCAGCTTAAGCACCTCCCAGAGCCAGCAGGTGATCTGACGTTGCAGCAGGCTCCGCCTACCAAACCCCAGACCCTTTCTGATGAGGACAAGCTGCTCACTGTCAGCTAATCTTAAATGATGAGCATGAGGTATACGATGTCTTTGTTTTCTGAGCAAATATGAAATAGTTGCACTGGAAATTTCAAACGTGTGGTGGTATATATTCTGAGGCCATAGGCTGTGTTATGCCTGCAAGTTACTGTAGACTTCTGGCCAAGACGATTAACCACAGCTGTAGAATTAAAATAGATTAAACTATTGTATTTTTGCCTTAAAATCTTTATTCTCTTAACAACATAAGAAGAAAAAATGAATTTAGAGATGTTTTAATATTATTCCTTCTGATTACTGTAACTCCTCTACAAGTCAGCTTAAAACAGACCATATGTATCATGGTAATTATATGGAATGTAGTGCGAATATTTCTGTAGTGGATTGTAAAACTTGACGTTGAGTGAGTTGTTGAATGACTGTGCTGTTGAGAATGTTTTCATTTTCTACAGAATATTGAGCTCATTACCATATCGCCAAACCCAGTAAATACTGTTTTACACTTTATAATTGACAGCCCTCACTCTTAACTCCTAGGACAACACGTTTTTTCCTTCCTGCTTCAAAGCCTGCTCTTTCCACATCTTCTTATGTCTTGACCTTCCAACCACCTGCCCTGTTTGAGGCTCCTGAGGATGTGGCCTTGAGTACTATCTTGTTTTCTTTACTTTCTCTGATTTTTTCCATTGTTCTCATAAAACAACCTAAGTAGTGATGCCTCTCAAATTTGTTTCAGTAATTCAGACTTCTCCAAACTTGCACGTCTGTCTGGCTACTTGGCATCTATACTCAGATGTCAGTGGCCAGAAGGGAACCTTTTCTTTTTCTCACTTACCCCACCCCACTGAGCCATATACTCAGGAAACATCACCCCCATCCACTGTGTTTGTCAGTTATAGAAACTGAATCTGATGTACCCACCATCTCCATTTTCCTGACAACCTCCCAGTTCAGGTCATGGGAAAACTACAACCAATTAAATGCTTAGAGATTCTTAACTTGTATCTTTCCTTCTACACTTGCCTCTCTCCCTTCTTCCCAGTTTCCCCAGAACAGTACAGATGAACCCTTGAAGCTGTAAATCAGATTGTGTCACTCTTCTGACTAATCTCCTTCATTGGGTTCCCACTGCACTTGGAATGAAATATAGTCTCAATACCAGTCCAACAAAAGCTTGCTCCTTTGGGGCCAGTTTGTCTCTTTAAAGTCATGTCTTTTCATTCTGCTTCTTGATTGTTGTGTTTTAGCCACTCTGGTGTTCCTTTATTTCTTTAAGCTTGTTAGGTGTTTATAAAGCCCAGTCCTTTACATGTGCTGTTTCCTGAGCCTAGAATGTTCTTCCCTTGGTGGTTGACATGACTGGCTTTTCTCTTAATCCAGGTCTAGCATTATGTTGTACTTCTCCAGGGGTCTTCACCGATGAGTACATCTGCTGTCATCTCTGATGTGTTCTCTTTTATCTTTTATTGTTCCCTTCATAGGAATGTCCAGAAAATAACTACTTTATTAAATTGTTTTAAGTTGCTTTCTTGACCTTATCTTTCTTTCCTAGTGAAAGTTTGTTGCAGTAGACAAACTGTCTGTTGAAAATGCTGTATATAGCATCAAGATTCTCTTAGATCCCAGCCTGGGAAGAGGGGATGGTGCTAGAAAAAAACACAAGACTTTCACAATTTGTTGCATAGAAGCCTGAGAGCCTGGGGAGGCATAAACAGTCCTTTGGGCCTGCTGGCAGCTCAAGACAGTGCAGCCCTGGTCCTGCTTCTCAGGGGTCTTTTATTGAGTATAGCAACAGAGTAAATGTGCAAGAATGCACAGCAGTTAAAGGCAAAAGAAAGGGGAGCTCAAGGCCTCCAGGAAGGTTGGGCAAAGGGCAGCAGTTGGGTAAATTAGGGACATAGGTGTAATGGAACATCTGAAGTGGCCAGATAACCTACACAGGGAGGAGAGAAGTGGCAAACAAGTTTCGTCCCTTTGAGCTATTTTAAAATCCCTAATTTAAACCACTGATCAAGAATCTAAAGGTCTTAGCCACTGTGGAATCCCCATGCAGGAATAGTCATGTAGACATTCCCCTGACTGGCCACTTTACCCTGAGTTGGAAGGCCCATGAGGAGTTCAGCCTGCTTGCCTTAATATGCCTTTTATGTAGCACAATGCCAGGCACATAGGGGGTATTCAGAGCACTGGATATTTATTAAATAAGTGAATAGGAAAATAAGCAATATTGTGGGTGGGAGTTATGTAGAGAGGAGGGGAAAATATTTCTGCCTCAACTTTAGCATTGAACTATGTGGTATAATAAAATGAAACAAAAATAAAATCATTTCAAGTATAAAGACTCCTTCACAGTGATCAGCCACTATGCAACAGAAGATTTTTTAGGGGAAGATAACAAAGAAGAAAGCAATCTGGTCAACATATCATTCACCTTACTTATTCAATTGTTGTGTTTGTTGACCAGTTTGATGTGAACATTCTAGATTATATAGAGAGTCAGCACATAAATGCAGTAATGTACACAGTTATGATCTAATGAAAAAGGTAATCTAGATTTCCTATGAAAGTGGAAAATTATGCTGCTGCAATGACTTATTTAGTAGGATGTGTTTTCTTTAAATTTGAAAAATGTCATAGATTTCACTTACGTTTAGGTTTAGTATTACCTTCCATGAGCAAATTTAATTGACATTAGGGCCTATCCAGGAATTAGGATAGTCTTTATTAAATGAGAAATAACAAGGCATTTCATTTATCAAGATTTATTATCCTCTGCTGGGTAGACATGGCTCCTATCCTGAAGGAACCTCACAAACAAGTAAGGGTGACAGTCTAAGAAGAAAATCCTTCAGTGTCCTCTGTGGCAAGATCAATTAGAGACATATCCCGGAATTTTGGTGGAATAAAGGAGAGAGTTTTCAGGTTTGGGTGGGGCATGGGCAATATTCTAAGGGAGATGATGTGGAATTTGCTGTTGAAGCAATGCACATTTTGCTAGATGAAGATTTTCCAGGCCATGGGATGGAATGTACAAAGACTCAGAAGCATGATTAGGGTAGTGTAGTATGGAATTTGCAACCTTAGAGAAATGTAAGGAGACTAATTAGACCTGGAGGTTGGAGAGATAAGCAAAATCAGATTGTAGAATGCCTTGTAAATTATGGATATAGATTAGATTTTACCCATCAGGCCTTTGAGGGTCCTTGGAAAGATTTTAATCTTGACAGTAATGGATTATATAATTTACATTTGAAAGAGCTCATTAAAGAATGGAGTAGGAAGAATGTGGTACTGCAGAGTGAAGGATGAGATCACCCAGGAAGGGATAGAGTGAGGGAAGAAAGACAGGCACCGGTGGAGCGGGAGCACTTCACATGGAGAGAGAAAGACAGAGATCCTTCAGAGTGGCAACAGATGCAAAAAGCAACATCACAGATGCCAAGGAAAAAGATCTTACTTAGGAAGGAAGGAATGACAGGGCTAGTAAGATAAAAATTAAAGATGGGAGAATTGGATTTCACAATTAAAGTACCACCAGATACCTTTACAAAAGTAGTGTTGGTTGGTTGATAGGGACAAGATCCAGCTGGGGAATTTTTGCAGCTAAAGGAGAGGAGGGAAAACAAATACAACTGAGGCAGACATAGAGCTGGCCTTGGTTCTCTTTGGTCTTAAAGTATTGCTTTTAGTAAATGGTAGAGATTTAACTTTCTATACTCTGCTGAGAGGGAAGAGGTATAGGAACTAGGCTGTTAATGCAAGAGAGCTGGACATTGGTATAACATTGCTTTAGACCAGCGGTTCTCAACCTTGTGGGTCACGACCCCTTTGTAACAATGAAAATACATCACAGGCATTAGGAAGGTTGAGAACCACTGCTTTAGACTCATGAAGCACAAAAAAAAAAAAAAAAAAAAAAAAAGGAAATAGGAGGAAAGGGTGTGGATGTTTAAAGGGTCAGGTTGTTCAAAATGAGGGTATTTCCTCTGAACAGGGTTGGGGGGAAGCATGTGCTAAGAGACAGGGCAACAGAGTTGACCCCTGAGGAGAAAGAAAGATGTTGTGGGGGCTGAGGTAACAGTCCCAGGATGATAGTGAGGGCCCAGCTAAGCTGGAAGGCATGGCCGTGGGGGTGACCTAGTCCACCTACAGCAACTTGGATACCAGGTTCCAGATTGGGAGTCACCTGGGAAGTTAAAAGGTGAGCCTGCTGAGAATGGAAGTGGAATTAAGGTTCTAATATGACCAGCCTAGTTAGGGAAGCAGGCACTGAAAGGGGGGCCTGAGCAGAGGCAGGAGGTGAGGTTACAGAGGAGCAAACACATCAGGAGAGACAGAGGAGAGCTGGTCTTGGGAGGCAGGAGGCTACCCTGGCGGTGTATCAGAATGATAGACCCAGATTGACATTTCTTTACTGCTTCCCTGGGAAGGTTCTGATCCTGCATTTTAACTGCTGCTGCCTGGAACCGTATGGGGAACGCCTCTCTCAGAATTGAGCTTAGAATCTGCCACACAGCTTTTGACTATTCAGAGTCTTGGTGATTTCTTAGTCCTTTTGGAGGTGGATTTGATTTTTGAAAACTGCTAAGTCATTCGGAGCCAAGTTTGGTGAAGAAAATAGACAACCAAGCTGGGTAATACCATTTTTGGTAGGAAGGCAAATGTGGATTTAAAGAACAGTACTTTTATTTTTTTCTTAATGTTACTTGTAATAGGACCTGATAGTAATTTCCAAAGACAGTGATGACAGCATCTTTGGAACTTACCTACCGTCTCAAAACAGAGGTCTTTCTGGGGCATGGGACTGTCAGCACTGCAGCATGGTTTGCACCCCTAGCTTCCTAGCCTTAAGTTCCAGGAGCCCCCACAAATCCTGTGGCAGGCAGCAAAGCCACCACACTTTCAGATGTCGCTGGATGTCTTTGGACTGCCAGAGGCTGATGGGCCTAATGCTTATGAAAAGCCAGGGAAGAGAGAAAAACGTTTTTCCCTATCCCTTTTACTCTTTATTTATTTGTTTATGTTTTGGCTTTCCCTTTTTAAAAAAGTTTGTTTTCTTCCATTGCAGTGTGAGGAATGACATAAATAGGAAAAAGGAATCTTTGCAAAAGAAAGATTGAAAACAAATTAATAAACCAAGGGTAGGCTATGGGAGAATAGAAAAAAAAAAGAGAGAGACAGAAAATAGCGTAGTCGTGGGGAAGCTGGAAGAAATATTTCTGCCACATTTGTCCGTGGTTTCTTGTGATTTTCTTTGAAGCCAAGAATAAGATTTCCTGTAAGAACGCTCATGTGTTGTTGCATTATAGGGTATAGCTGATTGCAGAGGCACCCTAAATAGATTTCACTGAGAATATAGTTAGAATTGTGTAGGGATTTAAATCCAGACTCAAAGAGAAGAACAACCTGTTATAAGGCAAGTCCATTTGACTTCACCGAGGGGGGTTTCACATTCACAGGTCCCAGCCCCTGTTTCCAAATGACATTACTTATGTGATTGTCCAGGAACTCAGTCAGACTCCAAAGTAATTTTAGCTCCTGAGTAGCAAGTTTTTAATTTAATTTTTACCAAGTGAAGTTCTCATTTTGTATTAATACCCTTTTCTAATAATAGTGTACCTGGCTAGCATTTAAAAGTCTGAAAGTAGTCTGTTATGTATTTTTAAAATCTGCACTAACACTTGTGGACTGTTCATGCCATACTGAAGCTGATTTTCTACTTTATTTTTTCAGTTGTTCATGGTGGACAATGGAGCAGATGACTGGAGAATAGCCATGACTTATGAGCGTATTTTCTTCATCTGCTTGGAAATTCTGGTGTGTGCTATTCATCCCATACCCGGGAATTATACGTTCACGTGGACAGCCCGGCTTGCCTTCTCCTACGCCCCGTCCACAACCACCGCTGATGTGGATATTATTTTATCTATACCAATGTTCTTAAGACTCTATCTGATTGCCAGAGTCATGCTTTTACATAGCAAACTTTTCACTGATGCCTCTTCTAGAAGCATTGGAGCGCTTAATAAGATAAACTTCAATACGCGTTTTGTTATGAAGACTTTAATGACTATATGCCCAGGAACTGTACTCTTGGTTTTTAGTATCTCATTATGGATAATTGCCGCATGGACTGTCCGAGCTTGTGAAAGGTAAGTTTGTTTCTTTTCCTGAGAACGTAATTTGCCGTCCGGTGTCTTCAAACTAAAAGAAAGAAAACATTTTTGGGACACGTGGTGTCCCACTCTTGAAAATTTTGGTTTGTCTGACAGGCTTCCTTTAAATGACTGTGACAAAGTTTTTCTGAAGATTTTTTTGCATAGAGCTTTTGTGATTGTGTATCTTTTCTTTTCGAATTGGATCGGTTTTCAGTAGAGGGCTGCCTTTCGTGATTGTGTATCTTTTCTTTTCAAATTGGATTGCCTTTATAATGTGTGTCGAAATTTGGAGACCTAGAAATTGTGCAGGAGACTTCTATTGGGAATGTTGGTTTAATGGCAATACCAATTCATTTCTGTGCCTGATCGGTTATAAGCATTATTTATTGTTGGGACAGAAATCCAGTGAAAAGCTGTTGGTGAGAGATACGGAACTTTAGTGAATATCTTAAAGTAGTTTGTGGATTCTTGTGCCTATTTATAAGTGTTCATGTGATTACCCGGTAAGGAGCTGTGGGTATACATATTAGATTTTATCGAACTTTCAGCAATTAATAAAAGAGACAATCTATTGGTTGTACTGTCTGAAGAGCTCTGGTCTAGAGTGAGCCGCATATTCTCAGGTTGCAGAAGCTCTTAATCAGATATAGCATTAATAATGTTAACTTTGCCATTGAACAAATAGAATTAGATTTATGGCATAAACAGGAAGGGCTGTGTCACAATGGGGTGGCGAGTACCCCTACATATGACCTTGGCTAAGAAAATTCAAGTTAAAATTAGCAGTAGAAAGAGCGGAATGATTTAGAAGTTTGGGGGACTGTTGAAAGTTCAGATTTTTGTTTTTCTAGTATCAGGTTTCTTAAAAACTAGTTTCTAAAGTCAAAGTTACGCACTCAAATAGTTGAAAGAAGAAAAAAATCTGAGAGTTGCTGTGGAAAGAAAACTAGTGAACCCACGGCATCGCCCATCCCATTCATGCTGTCCAAAATAAATCACTTTAAATTCTTTAAACCATATCTTCAGTAATTGCTTTTTATATTTGTAAATGAAATTGCTTATATTGCTACATGTAGATTCGGAGTTATAGAGCTATCTGTCAGCTTCCTACTATGGAAGTTAGGATTTTTGTTTTCCCTCTCGTACATAAACACACCCCTTTCACAACTGCTCCCCACCCTCCCAGGTTATATAAACCCCAGTAGTCTGTAGTGCATATTGACATTGTTATGAGAATGTAAACTGCATTTAAACAACATAATATGTTATAATTATTTTCCTGTGCTGCTTTTTTATTTTTTCTGTGAGTAATAATTGCCTTATTTTTTATGTGCTTAGATTTCTGTATGCTCACCCCTAAATCATCTCTAAATTTCTCCCCCATTACATAAATGTCCTTCTCCTCTATTCAGACGTCTTAAACTGTCCGTTTCACACTGAAGAAAGGACCCTGGGGACGTTCTCACCTGCTTCTTCCTACTGGGGGTTTTCTTTGCCTTTTTTGTGCATTGAATTGCCTCTTCCTTGAACTCTGCTTCTCTTCTTTCTTCATCTACTCCTTTATTTGGTGGAATCTGTGGTAGCTCATGAGAGGGGTTGAGACCTGTGGCTGTGGGGAGCTCTAGTTTCCTGGCATGCTTGGTAACCTGGCTGGAAATAAAACTCTAGACTGGAAATCGCCTTGCTTCCGCATGTTGAAGGCTTCCTTTTCCTCTGTCATCCGGGTCCAGCAGCTGCTGCCATGCTCTCTTTTTATCCTTTTTCTGGAAATGTTTAGAATCAATATTCTAAAGTTACACACAGACATTTCTTGGGGTAACTCTGTGTTAGTCTGTTACGCTGGGAATTGAGTGGGCCTGTTTAGTCGTGGATTTCGTGTTCTTCAGTTCTTGAAAATGTTTTGAGTTATTTGACGATTTTTATTCCGGCATGGATAGTGGCCTCCTTTATTAGCTCACTGATTTTGTCATTCTGTTGTCTCTATTGTTTTCCACATCTGTTTTTGCTCTGTATGTAAAAAAAATCTCAATTTTATCTCTCAAAGTTTATGTTGGGACTTTATTTTACTATACTATATTTTAATTTCCAATATCTAATTTTTGATCCGTGAATGCTCATTTTTTTAAATAGCATGATTTCCTCTCATAAGTGTACTTCTATTTCACTGTATCAGCACCCCACCCCACCCCGATACCGATTCAGATTATCTGAAACCTGTTTTGCTTATCTCTAGTGTCAGATATTGCAGAAATTATGCACGAACCTTTTTTGGCTCATCACTTTTTGCTAGTGTTTGTGTATTTAATGGGTGGCCCAAGACAGCCCTTCTTCTTCCAATGTGTGGCAGAAGAAAAAAATAGTTGGACACCCTGAACTAATGTTAATGCTATTTCTTGAAATTTTGCATTTCTGTATTTTTGTTTGTTTGTTTCCCCTTTTTCTCTTTGTTTTTGCTTCTGTTTGGAAGCTTTCCTTAAGTGTTCAATAGGCAGCCTTGGCAGCCTGCTCAGCCTTCAGAGTGAGGCCCTGCTGAGCTGATTGGAAGCTTCCCTGACATGCCTGGAACTCGTCAGCTACAGGCTTCACTAAAGGGTGATTTGGGCGAGGGGCAAAGAGCACCAATTTCAGTGCCTTTAGTAGTTTTCAGTCTTCTCTGACAATCAGACCAGCCCCTGGGAAGTCATTCCTACTGCCCTTCCATGAAGGCAGAAGCCTAGATGGCAGCATTCTGGACATTAAAAGACAGGGAAAAGAAAAGTTCTCAACAGCTCCTGTGTGAACATTTGCCTGTTTTCCTGGTTGCAGCGCAGTTGACCACTCTCTCTAGGGCTGGCTGCCTGCAGTCCGTCCCAGGCTGTGTGCTTTCCCCTCTCCAGATGATAAACTTCCAGACTTCTGCCAGGCTGCCAGGAACGGTTAGCATTCACTCAGAGCAGAGGAGGGAGGCCAGGGGTCTAGCTGCTTCCATGGCATCTTTCAACATGTCCCCCCATTCAGAGCTCTATCATGATCCCCAACTGCAAAGGTCCTGGTACCAGCAATGCCTACGTCATGGGCAGAGGGGGGCTCTCACCTGTGCTCGCCTCACGTTTTCACCACTGCTGCTGTAGAATTCTGCTTTCTGGAGTCAGGTAAGTCAGCGATCAACTGTGGATGAGCTTTCTAGCTTCTTGTACTACTGTTTTTCACTCATTCTTATTGTCCCTGTGGCTGTAGGCTTTCTCTTTGTTGTTTTAAAATGATTTATAGTCATTTTAAAGGCATTAGGGGAAGGAGCTGAGGCCAGCATGCTTGTTAAGGCCGCCTGCTTTTGCCTGAAACTGTGTAGTGACTAGTTTTTAATATCATGTAGCATGTTTTTTAGAAGTTCTCTGCATAAATATAGCATTTGAGGGATTAATTCTTTCTTTTTAAAGAAAGGTAGACTCCTTATGGTAATGCTTTGTTTCCTAGCAATCGTGGTATTTAGAGGCTTATGATATTTTCTGGAGCAGATGTACCTATGAAGTTTGATGAATAAATATGGAAAGCCCTACTTGACATATCTATTTAGCTTATAAAGGCTAGCCTTAACTAAAAATGATGCATAGCAATGTATTGTAACAACGGTGGTAACAAGCACGATTTAACAACATGCACATCTCCTTGGCTGGTCTCTGGTACAAGGGCCAATGGAAATAGCCTCAAAATTGTGCACATGCTATCCATTTCATTTTCAGAAATGAAACTTTGCTGGGTTTTTTTTTTTTTTTTTGAGAAAGAGTCCCACTCGGTCACCCTTGGTAGAGCACCATGGCATCATAGCTCACAGCAACCTCAAACTCTGGGGCTGAAGCACTATTCTTGCCTCAGCCTTCCAAGTAGCTGGGACTACAGGAACTCACCACAACGCCCATCTAGTTTTTCTATTTTTAGTATTTTGGTCTCTTTTTTTATTATTTATTTATTTATTTATTTTTTGCAGTTTTTGGCTAGGGCCAGGTTTGAACCCACCACCTCCGGCATCTGGGGCCAGCACCCTACTTCTTCAAGCCACAGGCGCCGACCTCTTTTGGTCTCTCTTTTGCTTAGGCTCGTCTCAAACTCTGGAGCTCAGGCAATCCACTCTCCTCAGCCTCCAGAGTGCTAGGATTATAGGTGTGAGACACCACGCCTGGCCCACCTTTGCTGCTGTTTTAACCTGTTGGTAGTAAATACAGAAAGCCAAAGGCAAACTGTGCCAAATTTTTCTTAGCAGCCCAAAGTCTATGTTTTGTTTTGTTTTTTAACATGCCTGGACTGTTAAATGATGGCCATTTCTATTCATATAAAGAGGCAATGCAAAGTGAAAAATGTCCATTTCATAGCAAGAATGAGAGTCTGTAGCAGCAGTTATAACAGAGGGAGTAAATCCATGGCATGGTGGGGACAGAAGCCAAACCATGAATCGGGACATCAGGATTTAGTTCTAGTTATATAATTTAGGGGCCAAGGGACCTCTGGCCACCCATCTCACTTCTTTGTGAAAACCAAATGCCTTGGTAAGCTCTCCTCTTCCAAAGGTAACGTTTTATAATTATATAAATGTGTAAAAGAAAAAAAATCATTCACCAGAATTATGATAACAGAAGATTTTCCACATTTTTTCATTAAACTTCTCTTTTTGCTGTACCAAATCCCAGATTGTAAAATATAAAGATGTAAAAAATAATTTTTTTTTCAGAGTTGCAATTTTGAACATGATGTCATGAGCATCTTATGCTTCCTTAGTTTTTTGTTTTATTCTGACTTTTAAATAATATTTTCCTTTTCTTTTGTGATGTTTCCAAGACTTAATACTATATATAACTAACTTTCATATATTTAGTTTAGGATTTGGATCTGAATGAAATGTATCAGTTCCATCTTTGTTTCATCCAAGCATCCTCTCCATATTAAAGGGGGATTCTCATCCGATACAAATCATCTCTTTAGTTCATTAAAAGACATCTAAGAGAAAACTTAGGCTTTTGTTTTTTTTAAAAGAGACAACTTGAGACATAGGTAGATGGCTTTCTGGAGAGGTTCCTGTCTATGTCCTACTACCAACCTTTGGATTTCTGTGGGTTCCTAGAAATTGTTCCCTACTGATGGGGAGGGCATCCTATAGGAGGCATCTGTTCCTTGTGGTATTTTGTGCTCCTGGCACATTAGGCATTTCTGATTTATTGACCTGTAGGTAATAAAAATTCGCTGTTTGCTTTTTGGGGGTGAAGTTTTGGAGGAAGCAGAGTAGCAGGTATCTACTATTATTTCGTGGCCTGTGTTTGTTAGTAGGAGACTGCCCCAGAGCAGACCACAGTAATCCACTCTGTCTGGTTCCGGTTTGGCCTTGTGTTAGGTGGACGACAGACCTAGGAAGAACCCTGTCTTCTGAAGCAGCCGGAGAAGTGTGGCCTGGCGCTCAGTGATCTCACATTCACAGGGTCCCAAGCCAAGGCATTTAATGCAGTAGTAGAAATCTCAGGAAGCCTGACACTTAGAGCTTAGGGTCCTGAAAATTCTAAATTTTCTGATCTAGCACCTTTTGAGGCTTCTGTAGTTTGTAAAGACAGCTTAGGCAGCTGCTCACCCCGAAGTGTGTGTCTCACTGGACTGTTTCTGTGGAAGTTTAGCAGCTGTTTTCCAAGGGTAGGACAGGATGTTATGGGCGGTGCTATATTGCGCGAAGCAAAGTGCTTTGTTTTGTTTCTTTTTCATTGTGAAAGTTCTCAGAGCATTTGATATGTGAATGTGCATTAGGAATATCTAAGAGGGGAACAGGATATATATTTGGCCATGCTGTCTGAGAAACTCACTTGGTGTATGTTAAGACAGAAGCTTCAGAGAGAGAAAGGGATCACAAATTTTCTGCACAGTTTGGGAATTAAAAAAAATGTTTTTTTGTTCAGTAGAGTCTTTTCCTTTTTGCCACAAGTTTGGTAATGTGGGGAAGGGATGCCAACATCGGGATGGAAAGAAATTTGTTACAGAGCAGAAGAGCAAATGTTTTAATGACTGTTGTAAAACTGGAGATGCTAAGCAAGGTTTCTATCATAGGACAAGATTCATTTACTTAAGACATTGGCCAAATCATTTTTCTTATTTGTCTCATTATTTTATCTCTAAGGGCATTTAAATATGCACTAGCTAGTAAGTATTAGTTAAGAGGGAAAATTATCTGAAAATGACTTAAGAATGGTTTCTGCTCTTTCATATGTTTATTGGCCATTTGTCTGTCTGGTTTTGAAAAGGCTCTGTTCATGTTTTTGTGCGTTTTTTAACTGGGCGGTTTGATGTTTTTCCTTGCTGATTGGTTTGAGTTCTTTGCAGATTCTGGTTATCAGTCCTTTATCAGATGTATAGCTTGCAAATATTTTTTCCCCTTCCATGGCTTGTCTATTTGCTTTGTTGATTATCTCCTTCACTGTCCAGAAGCCTTTTAATTTAGTTACATCCCATTTATTTGTTTTCGTTGCACAGCAATTGCCATTAGGGTCTTCTTCATAAATTCTTTGTCTGCCAGAGGTGTTTCACCTGCTGCCTATGGGCCATGTACAGATTGTGAAAAGTATGCAAGGACCTTTTTCTTTTTTTTTTTTGGTCATCAGCTTTCATTAGTGTTTGTGTGTGGGCCAGGACAACTCTTACTCTCCCAAGGTGTGGCAGAAAAGGCTGGACACTGAATATCTAGAAGCACTTTTCCTACATTTTCTATTAGAATACTTAAGATTTCTTGCTTTATATTTAAGTCTTTTATCCATCTTGAATTAAATTTTGTGAGTGGTAAGAGATACGGATCCTGTTTCATTCTTCTGCATGTGGCTATCCAGTTTTCCCAACACCATTTATTGAATAAGAATTCTTTTCCCCAGTGGATATTATTGTCTGCTTTGTGAGAGACAGTTGGCTGTATATGGATGGTTTCCTTAATTATATAAAATCTCAAGAATAAACTTGTTAATTCTAATTGTTTTTAAGTCTATTATATATTTAGATAGCACTGAATCTGTAAGTCACCTTGGGTGGTATGGATGTTTTAACAATGTTGATTCTACTGATCCACAACCAAGGTATGTTTTTCTATTTGTTTATGCCATTGGCAATTTCTTTCCTTGGTGTTTCATGGTTTTCTTTGTAGAGATCTTTCACATTGGTTAAGTATAATTCTAGGTATTATTAAAACCACAATTAAACACCACTTTATCTCAGTTAGAATGGCTTTTATTAAAAAGTTCAAAAATAATACATGCCAGTGTAGATGCAGAGAGAAAGACTGTTGGTAGGACTGCAGATTAGTACAACTCTATGTAAACAGTATGGAAATTCCTGGAAGAACTCAACACAGACCTACCATTTGATTCAGCAATCCCACTATTGTGTATTTGTCCAAAGGAAAAGTTGTTTTATCAAAACAAACAAACAAATGAAAACATGTGCACTCAAATGTTTATTGCAGCACAATTCGCAATTGCAAAGTTGTGGAATCAGCCCAAGTGCCCATCAATGCATGAGTGGATTTACAAAATGTGGTATATGTTTACCACAGAAGACTACTCAGCCCTAAAGGATGACTTAATGCCTTTTGCAACAATTTGGATGGAACTGGAGACCATTATCCTAAGTGACATATATGAAGAATGGATAAACAAATACTGTGTGTAACTTGATACTAAATTGGAACTAACCAAGGAGTACACACATGCTCAGAGGGAAGTAAAACTCAATGGAAATCATGAGGGGGATGGGCTGGGGGGTAGAAGGATATGGATGAAATCCCACCTAACAGGTACAGTGAACACTATTGTTGGTGAGTTCAAACCCAGCCCTGGCCAAACTGCAACAAAAAATAGCCGGGCATTGTGGTGGGCACCTGTAATCCCAGCTACTCGGGAGGTTGAGGCAAGAGAATCGCCTAAGTCCAAGGATTTAGAGATTGCTGTGAGCTGTGACACTACAGCACTCTACTGAGGGTTAATAAGTGAGACTATCTCAAAAAAAAAAAAAAAAAAAAGCTGTCTCTGTAACCAGAAACATTTGTACTATTTTCAAGTTTTTCAAAAACTTGAAAAAAGATGAAAAATGTTTTTTGCTGCTTGTGAAAGCGGAAAAACTAGAGAAGTAAACAATATAGATTTTGAATAATTTCTAATAATTAAATAGCACTTTAGATGGATTTAGGAATAAGTTATCTCCATTATTAAAAACTAATAGATAAAAGTAAACTTGGTATTTATTTCTCAAATTATCAAAGACACCTTGAAGAAGGAGCCCTCAATTTCAGCCATGTTTAGAATGTACTATTCAGTGTCTTAAAAGTATGTTTTATTGCTTCTGTGCGATCCCATTAGACTTCTTCTTTTTTTTTTTTTTTTTTTTAACTCTATCACTGATTATCTCCTACCTTGTACTTTTTGTTTTTACTTGCCTAGAATATGATTTCTGGAATGTAGTTGAAATACAGTTTGGGGCTTTCAGAGACATGGAACCAGTAGGTGATGAGGGGGGATCTGTTAGGGACACGGGCTCATGTGATCCTGGAGGCTGAGAATTCCCACACCAGCCCATCTGCAAGCGGGAGCCCCCGATGCTGGTAGCACGGCTCAGTCCAAGTACAAAAGCCCAGAACCAATGAACTTGATAGTGTAACTCTCAGACCACATCTGGAGACCGAGGACCTCGGTGCTGCTGGATTAAGTTCTGGAATCCAAAGGCCAGAGAGCCCGGAATTCTGATGTTCAAGGGCAGGAGAGGAATAGTGTACCAGCTCCAGCAAGAGAGGGAGAGAGAGGAAATAGCCCTTTCTTTGCCTTTTTGTTCTGCCTTTGCTCACTAGGAGGATGGATGGTGCCTGCCCACGTTGGGGGTAGATCTTCTCTGCTCAGTCCGCTGACTCACATGCCAATCTCCTCTGGAAATACCCTCCCAGACACAATTAGAAACCACCTTGTACTAGTTCTACAGATGCTCTTCAATACAGTTGACACCTAAAATTAACCATCATATGTGCTATACTGTGGCATATTACGGTCAAATTATGCCCCATATTGCAACTACATACTACATAAATTTTATATAAAACAGCTGCTTTTGGCACAAGAATTGGTTAGGTCTCCTGACATCAGTTGCTGAGGGAAAGCTCCCGTAATTACATAGACTTCCATTCTCTTACAACCAATTCACAGAGGTTATATGATTTGAGGTTTTAGTTTCTGTGGAATATGGGCCCTGGATATCATCTCATACTAAGTTAAAATAAATACCCTTGTTTCTAAGAAAAATCTGATGGTAGTTGTTCACCTCCAGTAAATTAATTCAGCCTTACAGTGGATGTCTCCTTGTAAATAGGTGTAAGTCTGTAACCTAAGATAACGTTTCTCTCTTCCTCTGTGTAGAGCGTACTTTTAAATGAAGCTGGACTTGTTTCAATATTTGATTGACTCTGTTTAGGTGCTTAAATGATCTGGGTTCCAATTTTCCAGTTTCTCGTTTTCAGAAGAAAAATTTAGTTTGTCTTTGTCATTTTACGTAAAATAAGACAGATTCTCAAGGAGGAAGGGATAAATGGCGACTGAAAGTTTCGCTTGTTCTATTTGTGTTTTTCTTTTTATTATTTATATAGGAAGAATGCAAAATGGGAGGTACATTTGGGAGTGTTAGCTCATTTTTCTGGTCCAGTAGCCTTGGTTTTATTTTCTATTTTCAGGAGACTCATACAGAAACCTACTCCTGTTCAAGCTCTGGCCATTAGAGATACCTATTTCCAGATGATTTACTTAAATCATAAACATGTTACTTGTGATCAGTGTCTTCAATCACTATAAAAATAGTCATAAAATATGCATCACAGTGCTAGGGAAACATATCCTCCAGCACCTTGATTCATTACAGAATACTGGATAATTAGATTGTTTCTTACCCCTTCAAGTTTCATCTGTGGCTAAGTAAACTCTTAAGCGTTTCATCAATGGACTTGTAATTTGTGGTTGCTGGTAACATAATACTTTGTAAACTTATACTTCCAGGGTCTGACTCATACATATGGATACAGCATTTTCAAGTTCATAAATTAGTCACAACTTTAAAATGGGCCCTTCATGTTATGAAAGTCGGGGTTTGAAAGCATTTGTCCTGCATCTGTGATTTGCAAAGAAAGCATCTACACTCATTGTTACGTTTGCCAGATATTGGTCATTAGAGTCTTTTGGAAAGACAACCCAATATTCTGTCAAATTTTCTCTTCATTTTTATCTAGATATGCTTTGTTTGTTACCGTACCTCCTGGAAAAACAATAAGGAATAATATTTGTTGGCAAGGGGCTTTGAGACTCTGGCCGAAGGAATGAAGGTTGAAAATACCAGCACTGATTAAATTGAAGTAGGAAAACTAAATGCTGAACAGCTCAGGAATGGAACCTCAGTGATCTTGTAGGCAGTTCATTACAATCTTCTCCATCCTGACATCTACAGATAGACACATGTTATGAAATATGGGTCTCGAGAGCCTTCTGACTTTGGAAAGTCCCTTGAATCTCCATATAGTGTTATCAGCAGGATGCGTGTCTGCAGTCATGGACAGCATTCTCATGCAAGTCAGCTTCAGAACCACTGTGCCAGATAGAAAGAACATAAAGTTTAAAAATAAAGCATTTCTTAGACATAAATGATTTGATTGGAGGAAACTCAAGTGTTTCCTCTCCTTCCAGGATTTTCTGCACTCTATTTCTTTTCAAATTTTATACCCTTTTTTAAATGTTATCATTTTAATGAAGAGTTACATTAAAATAAATTCAAAACATAAAAGTACTTTTACGTGCAACAAAATGTACGAATTTTAAACATTCACTGAGTTTGGACTAATCTGCCTTATATTATACAACTTTTGAACTTTTTAAATGTATTTGTAAATTTCAGATTAATATCATGCATACATACGATTAGGGTACGTTGTTTGCATTTGTTAGGTAGAGTCCGAGTTGTACTTAAGCCCTTCACTCACCCTGTCTGCCTATGTTTTACCAGCTAGGTGAGAGCTTACCAAACCCCCTCCCCACTTCTTGAATTTACCTGTGGTTTTCTCTGGTGTGGGAGTGTCATTGTTCATTAGTTTCATGTTAGTATTGAGCACATTGGATCCTTGTTTTTCCATTCTTGTGATACTTTACTTAGGAGGATGTTCTCCAAATCCTTCCAGGTAATACAAACTATGTAAAGTCTCCATCTTTCTTTATGGCTGAATAGGGTTCCATGGCATACATATACTACAGTTTATCCATCTGTGGGTAGATGGGCAATTGGGTTGATCCCATGTCTTGGTGATTGTGAATTGAGCTGTGCTAAGCATTCTAGTGCCAATGTTCTTTATGATAAAATGATTATTTTTTTTCTTCTGTGTAGATACCTAGTAGTGGGATTGCAAGATCAAATGGAAGGTCTGCTTTTCGCTCTTTGAGGATCCGCCATACTTCTTTCCAAAAAGGGTGTGCTAGTTTGCCGTCCCACTAACAATGTGCAAGTGGTCCCTTTCCTCTGCACCCACGCCGACATGTACAGCTTTGGGACTTTGTGATGTAAGCTGTTCTCTCTGGGGTTAGAGGATGTCTCAAGATGGTTTTGATTTGCATTTCTCTAATGATTAGAGATGATATATAATGTTGAACTTTAGTAACTTTTATCCATGTTAATGGACTTGCTTACTTTTTTTTAGAATTAGGTGGGAATAAGATGGATGGATTTTAGTACTGTGAAGGGGTTAGGGGTCACCAGATGACAGGGTTTTGACACAAGCAATGAAGAGGCTTGATGCAAAGTCTGTGTGGGGGACTGAGGAACTCCTGGAGGAGTGCTCCTGAGCTAACCTCAGGTCTGTATTTATTATCATAAAGCATGAAAAAGTAGTTAAAAGTTACTTATCAGACATCAGCACTAAAAAAAGGCTCACATGGAAAGTGTCAGAATGTTTCCAACTTCTGTTTGCAAAACTGCAGACTTTAAGCAAAACTTCTGCCTCCAGCAGTCAGAGACCTTTGGAATCTCGAGAATCTTTACCATGACCATTAGGCCTGGTGTTTGCACACCTCACATGTACATTTTCTCTCTGATCTCCTGCACGTACACAACTCACATGCCATTCTCCTGATTTTCTAGGTCACTCAAGTGGAAGTGAGTCTTATGCTAAAGATCAGGGCTCAGTTTTCCCTACAGTATTGGATTCTAGTGCTGGTGTTTGATTGTAGAGCACCTACTGTTGTCAGGAGACCGCCCCCTCCCTTAGGAAGATCTGTATGAACTGCCTCTCCACTGCTTGCTGGCCTGTGGGTGGTCTGGGAGGCCCTCAGAGGAGGAATTTCAGCTTGAATTCTCCCACCCTACCAGTTACCACTTCTACACCAATTTTGTGACTGATTCAAAAATCCCAAGGATTGTCAAAGATCAAATAACGGTTAATAGCTGGACTCATCTCTTGGTTCTCTATTCTGTTCCAGACATCTACTTCTCTGTTTTTGTGCCAGTACCACACTGTTTTGATCACTATCGATTTATAGTATAGTCTGAGGTCAGGTAGCGTGATTCCTCCTGCTTTGTTTTTATTTCTGAGTAATGTCTTAGCTATTCCAGGTTTTTTTCTGATTCCATATAAAACGAAGTATTATTTTTTCCCACACCTTTCACCATTAAATAAGATAGACTCTCACTGGATTAAAGATTTAAACTTAAGACATGAAACTATAAAAATACTAGAAGAGAGTGCAGGGAAAACCCTTAAAGAAATCGGTCTGGGTGAGTATTTTATGAGGAAGACCCCCTGGGAAATTGAAGCAGCTTCAAAAATAAACTACTGGGACCTGATCAAACTAAAAAGCTTCTGCACAGGCAAGAACACAGAATGTAAAGCAAGCAAACAGCCCTCAGAATGGGAGAAGATATTTGCAGGTTATTTCTCTGACAAAGGTTTAATAACCAGAATCCACAGAGAACTCAAACATATAAGCAAGAAAAGAACAAGTGATCCCATCGTAGGCTGGGCAAGGGACTTGAAGAGAAACTTCTCTGAAGAAGATAGGCACGTGGCCTACAGACATATGAAAAAGTGCTCAACATCTTTAATCATCAGAGAAATGCAAATCAAAACTTCCTTGAGATACCATCTAACTCCAGTAAGATTAGACCAAATCACAAAGTCCCAAGACCAGGGATGTTGACGTGGATGTGGAGAAAAGGGATCACTTTCTACACTGCTGGTGGGAATGCAAATTAATACATTCCTTTTGGAAAGATGTTTGGAGAATACTTAGAGATCTAAAAATAGATCTGCCATTCAATCCTATAATTCCTCTACTAGGTATATACCCAGAAGACCAAAAATCACATTATAACGAAGATATTTGTGCCAGAATGTTTACTGGAGCCCAATTCATAATTGCTAAGTCATGGGAAAAGCCCAAGTGCCCATCGATCCACGAATGGATTAATAAGTTGTGGTATATGTACACCGTGGAATATTATGCAGCCTTAAAGAAAAATGGAGACTTTACCTCTTTCATGTTTACGTGGATGGAGCTGGAACATATTCTTCTTAGTAAAGTATCTCAGGAATGGAAGAAGAAGTATCCAATGTACTCAGCCCTACTGTGAAACTAATTTATGGCTTTCATATGAAAGCCATAACCCAGTTATAACCTAAGAATATGGGGAAGAGGGAGAGGAGGAAGGGGGAGAATGGACAGAGGGAGGGTGATTGGTGGGATTACACCTGCGGTGCATCTTACAAGGGTACATGTGAAACTTAGTAAATGTAGAATATAATTGTCTTAATGCAATAACTAAGAAAATGCCAGGAAGGCTATGTTAAGCAGTGTGATGAAAATGTGTGAAACTGTTTATAAAACCAGTGTATGGTGCCCCATGATCGCATGTACACAGCTATGATTTAATAATAATAAAAAGAAAATCCCAAGGATTGGTAAATAGTCTGTCACAGCCAAATCATAAGGAATACTGGAAAGGGCCTAGTCATCAGATAAATATAGTGTGGTGGTTAAGTCAAAGCTATTTTGGGGTCATGGTCATTATGCAATAAATGTTTAATGAATGCATACTGAAATTAAATAAAAAAAACTTAATAGAGAGTTTTACCA
This sequence comes from Loris lydekkerianus, assembly GCA_963574355.1. Taxonomy (NCBI): domain Eukaryota; kingdom Metazoa; phylum Chordata; class Mammalia; order Primates; family Lorisidae; genus Loris; species Loris lydekkerianus. Next base: position 26,687 of record CAUYPK010086835.1, on the reverse strand, counting down.
TAATTTTTAGCTGAAGTATTAAAAGAAATAAGATGCTTGTCATTTTTTAAACAACTTTATTGAGGTATAATTTACATACTGAAAAATTCACCTATTTGAAGTCAAGTGCAAGTCAGTAATTTTTAAAGTTGGGAAGTCATCCCTGCTCTCCAGTTTTAGAATAGTTTTGTCACTCCCCCAAAAGATGCATCATACCAATTTGTATTAAATACCTGCTGCTTCCTCCATTCCCAGATAAATACTAACATGCCGTCTGTCTCCATAGATTTGCTTTTCTGAGACCTTTATATAAGTAAAATCAGATAATATAGTCTTTCAAATCCGGATTTTGTTTTTACTTGAAGATTTTGATGTTTGATGTTTTCCCCCTTTATTGATGAATACTATTTTGTTATAAGGATATGCCACATTTGTTGATCCATTCACCAGCTGATACACATTTAGAAGGTTTCCTGCTTTGGGCTACTGTGAATACTTGTTACTGTGAACTTTTGCTTCATAGTGTCCAAGTGAACTTAATTTTTTTCTCTCAGACATTTAAAAGTGTGTCATTTAAATTCCTTCTAGCAATGAATGTATGAGGGTTACAGTTTCATCCATCCTTGAGAATATTATCAGTCATTCATATATATATATATATATACACACACACACACATATTCCTTCATATCTGTGTATATGTGTATCTGGGTATGGATATACATGGTCTTAAAAAATATTTATATAGTCCTATAGCCATTCTAGTGAGTGTAAAATGGTATCTTACTGTGGCGTGACGTGAAATCCTCTAATGCAGTGGTTCTCAACCTTCCTAATGCTATGACTCTTTAATACAGTTCCTGTGGGTCGTGACCTACAGGTTGAGAACTGCTGCTCTAAAGTGACTAATGATGGTGAATAACTTTTCATGTTATCATTAGCTCTTTGTATATCTTCTGTCTTTTCCTTTTCATTCCCGTTGTGTTTTTTGAGCAGGGTAAAGCTATATAGACTTGGCTTTTTCTACATCAGCCTTGCCTCCCAAAGCCATATAAGAAAAAAGCCAGTTAAACATACCCAGGGCACCACATGGTCTTTGAAGAGGCTTAACTCCCCTGTTCAGTTCTTTGCTTCAGATGTTTCTCCCTGCTGTCCTTTTTCTACCCTGAAGTCTTTCTTTTCTAGTAACCACTATTTTCTAGTAACAGCAAAGAGAGGAAAGAGCAAAGGAGAATGGTTTTCAACCCTACTTAAAAAAGGAAAATCTTTCCAGGTCTTGCACGGCTTTGATGATTGTAGTAGCTATAAAAAAATGAAGCCCAGATAATCTGTCATTTTTTTTTTTTTTTCCCCCCACTTAGGGTGAAGAATTCCTAACTTACTTCCAGTGGAGATGGTTAAGATTCTTTTTGTTTTCTTCTCCAGTTGAGGCAATAATTTGTTTTGATTGATCCATAGCTTTCTTCATGACCAAAATCTGTAATGTGTCTGACCCTGTTTAAGGAATGTAGCTAGACACTATGAAAAAACAAGTTCTTCCCTCCCCTTTGTGCGTCCTTGTTGGATTTTATGATGGTCCACGGTCGTGACATTGGAAGAGTGGTGCTCTAGCCCTGGGCTCTTTGACCAGATGACCATTGTTTCACTATTCTTTGTAGCATGCTTTGTATCACAGTGACCGGTATTACAGTACAGCTCATAAGGAGGTGGCAATTGATTTTAACCTACGGTATTCTTGATGCCACTGAAGCTCAGGGGACAAAGATGATTGGTTGACTACTGCCTAATATCTTTGTGTATAGGTCTCCTCTCACAATTTAGTCTTCTAAAATTTTTCTGTTTCATATAAAATATGCTTGTTTTAGTTTATCACGTTGTATTTAATATTCTAATAGAAGAATATATATTTCAAAGCAAGCTTGTGTAGAATTTTGGTATCTAATGTTGTGGTTTTAGAATCTCTTATGTAACTTCATGTAGGAATCATGGTTTGTAAATATGGAATCCATGAAGTAAGATACAAACTTTTCAGATCCAGTTTATTAACAGAAAGGATCTTTCATGTCAGTGGTTATGGTAAAAAGTTAATTTTAGTGATTTTCTTGTTTTCAGAAATGGTCCCAGTATTTCTTGTGATTGAGTATATGAGCTGTTTTTAAACAAAACTGGAGCTATGCTCGACATCTATGGAGAATCATCCTGAATCTCCAGTTGGTATTATTTTGGATTGATACCTTTTGTTCTAGGAGGTATGATATTTTAAAATAAAATGTCACTTGGGCAGCACCTGTGGCTCAAAGGAATAGGGTGCCAGCCCCATATGCCGGAGGTGGCGGGTTCAAACCCAGCCCTGGCCAAAAATGGCAAATAATTAATTAATTAATTAATTAATTTAAATTAAATGTTTCTTATACAAAAAGACCATCTCTGGTCATAATTTTAACTTAGTTTAATGGTGACTACTCCTTAGAATTTCCAGATTGCTGCATGTCTGGAGGGAGGGAATATCCTTATATTTACCACTGTTAGGGTAATCTGCCAAATGTGCCTTCTACTATTTAGTTTTAGTAAGGTATTTTTTATTTAGTTTATTTTTTGAAATGAGATCTAAGAAGTGTGGAGGTATCACTGTGAAGTGAGAAGCTGCACCTGAATCAGCCTCCTCAGTGGCAAAAACCGTATTTGATACCATCTTAATCCCCACAGAGCCCAGAGCCTTTTAATATCTGGGTCAGATAAAACTTTCCAAGTCCTCTGATTCGATCAGGCCAAGAGCAACACCAACTACCCTCACTCCTTGAGGACTTGTGGGGCAAATGTTCCCACATAAATGTGTACCCATCAGAACAATAGAAGGCTGATTGTTAACACTTAATAAATGACTTAATGTATTAAAAATTAATCTTACGAGGCTCATTATGAAGAGTAGTACTAGTGAGAATAATGTATGTTAAATCTGAAAAAATTCTTACAACATTATTTTATTATCTTCTAGAAACTGGTTCGTTTGCGAGTAATTAGCATTATACCATTTAGGAAGTTAGTAAAGGTTAATGAGCTCTGTGTTCATTTAAAATTCCAATATAGCAGGAGCGAAAATAGCGCCTGGTGAATATTTGAGGCCTGCAGAGGCACTGGTCTGGGAAACCCGAAACCTTCCTTACCTGTGGACTGAGAGGTGGAAAGCCTCGCAGAAGCATGACAGGAGCGGTAGAACACTGCCTGAAGCCCTCCTGTGTTCAGACGGGTGGAATTTCCATTTACTCCACTGGAGCACGTGGACTCCAGACAGTTTCTGTCTTTTTCCCTGGGTGTGTTACATTGTGGGCGCTCAGCAACCATGTGGTTGCTACCATTGCCCGAGATCTGCAGGCTGGGGCTGGGGCAGACAGAACTCTGTTGGAGATGACATGAGTGACAGAGCTCCAGAGTGCAGAGAGACAGACAGACGTACATGGCCGGAAGGCAGCACTCCATCTGTGCTGTCATGGAGCTGCCTGTTTTCTTAGATCACTGCTCATGTCCTCTCTGCCACTCAGTTTCTGTCCTGCTGGGCATTCAATTTCCTGAGCACTTCCTACAAAGCTTCCTTCACAGGGTGGGAAACTAGCAGGGCTCCTGTGGACAATGCACACCACAAGCCTCACTCACCACGGTCCCCAGGACTTCTGAGAACACCCTCCCCTACAGCCTCTGGAAAACCAGCGTCCTAAGTTTAAACCCCCAGGTTTCACTTCCTCCTCCTAGCGTATCTCTAAGTAACCATATCACTGAGTGGTTCCAAGTAGACTGTTTTAAAGAGAAAATAAGAATTTTTTTTTTCCCCATTGATCTTTATCCAGGTTTACTTTTAAACCAGATTTTATCTGAGCTAGACCTTGTCTTAATTTGTGCTTCTTACTGATCATTTTCTTGTAGGGACAAACAGCAGCAAGAATTGAGGAAATGAAAATATTCTTTTCAGCACGCTGAGCTAGCCAAAGCAGAGGTCAGTGAACTAAGCCCTGTGGGCCACATCAGGTCCATGGCTTCTTTATGTAAAACCCACCAGCTAAGAATTGTTTTTACATTTTTATATTTTGAGAGGAGGAAAAGAATATGTGGCAGGGACTGTATGTGGTTTGTAAAATCTAAAATGTTTATTACCTGGCCTTGTATGTGACAAGTTTGCCAACCCCGATCTAAAGTAGCATCATATTTGTCAAACTTCTTTTAGGCAGTATGTGATATTATGAATTACAAAGAATTTAAAATTTATTACTTTGGGGTCAGACAATGGGTTTCTGTTTGTTGAAGCTTAAATCGTCCCACCCCACTCCCAGGTATTCTCTATAATATCTCTAGCTATGAATACAAACTACTTTTGGTAACCAATCGTCAGACATTGACATTGGTTCAACTGATGTGAGGTACGTTGTGTACTGTACTCATGTTAATCAGTAACCAGCGCTGCTCTGACTAGTGCTAGCTAGATACCAGAATCATTCATTTTTATACATGAACAAAAACTACCTTCTCTGTCCACCTAAAGAAAACACAGCCAGAGATGAAAGAATTGCTCTGATCTCTTGAAAAATCTAGTCTCCCTGGTTTTAACTTCATCGCCCTTGAGTAGCTTCAGTATAAACACTGAATCATTAAGAAATCTAATCTAGAAGTTGTGGAGGCAAAGGTCTTGGGATGGACTTGGAACTGAAACCTCCACAAAAATAATCATTGAATGTTGGCAGAACGCCTTTCCTTTGACTAGGAAAGTAACCTAAAGTCTTCTTGCAGTGTAGTTCTCTGCAGTACATAAACTGAGCTGTGATGAAGCAGTGGTTCCATCATAGTTATTCTTAGGGCATTTACAAGGGTAAAATAATCTTTATTGCCACTATGTAATGGAGTATTGTCATAAAATATCAATATTGTTTTTGCCCCATGTTCTCTGCTTCCAAATGAAAGACTCCTTCTACCAAGTGAAGTGTGTGTTCCTTAAACCTGGGAGACATTTACTAGCAAGAGATTAAAATAATTCCTCTTTTTCTTGTAATCATCTCTATTAAGACCTTTCATGAGAGTTCTTTGCTATTTCTCTTAAGCATTACTACCTTTTCCATAGACATAACATTCATTCCTTAGAAGACTGTAAAGAAAGATGCTATAATTCTGTTATGACACCAGATACTAGGTGGGGGGCAATGTTGTGGTTGTAATGACATTTTTTACATTAAATCATGAAAGTACTCACAGAACGTGTTTTATGGAAGATACAGAAATGTAATGGCATGTTTTCCTGTTAAGAATTTCACATTATGGTAAGATTATAGCTTTCCTCTCCCTACGTTTACCTTCTATTTGATCCTTCAGACGGGCTGTAGATTTAGCTCATTTTGGCTGGGCCTGCTTTGGTCCCAAAGACTATCATCTCATAGTTTTCAAGGTAGGTGAGTAATGTCTCTCTCCTTCCACATAGATTTTGATTGAAACATTAAGAGAGACAGTTTCAGATGTGACAAAAAAGTTACAATGGGCCTTCTTTCTCAAAACAAGTTGATTTCTGGAATGCTGCAGATTTTTGTACCTTTCTAGTACAGCCTTAATTTGTCTCCACTACTCTTCCATCTATTTTGCACATAGCTTTGGATATTCTTGCTTTAAGCATATATTATGTTTTCTTTTTATAGATGGTCTCTGTCGGAAAGGAAGAATTCCTGAGGTTTGGTTATTAGGGACCCAACATTTTTGAAATTCTACAAAAACGAATTTTAAAAAAGCCAACATGTGAGTTAAGTGTTCCTAAGAACGTGTCCTTAACTTGGCCAGCTTGATGCAATTTGGAATTGATTTTCTTGGTCTTTTTTGAAAGAAAGCCACACGGCCTTTGAACCACCTTTATGTTTCCCAGCTTTTCATTATCAGTTTTTAGTCCCTGGTGTTCTACTAAAACCATTTTGCTGATCAAGTTTCTCTAGAATCATAGCTAGGCACCGAGGGAGAGTAGGAGTCAATCAGAAAGAGAACTTGGGCCGTTGTAGGAGGCAGCTGAAACTGAGGTGCTTGTCTTAGACATGTCTCCCTCTTGTAGACGTGAATGTTTGCATCCCCCAGAAGTCACATGGTGAAACCTAGTTTCCAGCGTGATGATATTTGGAGAAGAGGGCTTGGGAGGTGATCAAGACATGAGAGTGGGGGTCTCATGAATAGAATTAATGTGCTTATAAAAAGAGACCCCAGAGGGCTTCCTGGCCTCTTGCTGTGTAAGGACACACAGAGAGAAGATGGTTGTCTATGAACCACAAGTGGGTCCTCACCAGACGCTGAATCTGCCTGCAACTTAATCTTGGACTTCCCAGCCTCCAGACTGAGAAGTAAATGTCTGTTATTTATAACTCGATCAGACTGTGGTGTTCTGTTACAGCAGCCCAAACAGACTAAGGCACTTACTCTACCATAAAAACAGAAAAAGAGACTGTGTAGACAAGTCTGTTAAAGACTAAAAATGGTTAGGCATTCCAAAAAGAAAAGAAAGACCATGTATTATTTGAATGTCCTCTTTTAAATACCCTTCAGTGCGTGTGACCGTGCTGTCTCTCCCGGCATTTTCTTTGTGCACAGCTGTGGGCTGTTTTCTTTGAGCAGACGTGGGCAGACCATCATCACAGACGCAGAAGTGATTGGCACGAATCTGGCTGGAATCTTTTAGAAAGCACATTCCATTAAGGTTGGTTGGTGTTTCACCAGACAAATGATTAGCACTTTTATAATCATACGTTCTATCAGCCTTCAGTCTATTGTTTGACCGGATACTGTCCTGGAAGTTAAAAGGCACACATTATATCATGCGGTAAATAGAGTTAAACAGAGATGTATACAAACCTCCAGCACCCAGCGCCTGGGCTGGCACAGCGCTGGTGTTTGATAAATGCAGTGTCAGTGAAGAGTCCCTTGAAACAACATAGCAAAGTACATTTCTCCACATTTTCAGGGAACGCTATATAACTAACTCACTGCTTGACTCCTGGAGGGCAGGGATGGTGGTCCTAATTTTCTCTGTGCCTGGCACCAAGTATTAAACCTGAAACAGAGCCAGATACTTAAACAAACAAAAACAGATACTGGATGAGAAAATCAGGGGATAACTCTAAATATTTTGCTAGAATTTTTAAGGCCCTTTCTTCATTATGTCCTTGGATATAAATAAATAGATATAGTTGTCTTCCCACCCCTACCCTCTTCTGGAAAGAGACACAAGTGAAAAATCAGAATAGCATCGTATGAGTCTTAATAAGGAGGCTAATAGAAAGTTGCCCTCTCCAGGGACTTATGAAATGTTTCATAAGTTGCCTGTCACAACACCTGGCTATTTTTTTTTTTTTTTTTTAAAGAGGCTGGGGTCTCACTTTTGCTCAGGATGGTCTCGAACTCCTGAGCTCAGGCAAGCCACCTGCCTCAGCCTCCCAGAGTTCTGGGATTACAGGTGTGGGCCACCATGCTGGCCTATTTGAATTTTTATTAAACTGATATTTTTCTTAACTACCTTTACTTTTACTTACCCTGTGATAAATTGTCAACTTATATTACTTGTTCTGAATAAATTCAGAAAATCAAGCATTTCTGATTAGTTCTAATTTGACACCGTTCCTTCCCTAATGTTCTGAGTTAAACCTGAGTCTTGTTAATAAGGGGGACCAGTAAATGTCAGAGGCAAGATTCTGACCTCGTACTAAACGGAGGCTTTTCCTTAGCCAGGCCAGAAGGATCAAAATGAAAACAAGTTACATGCCAAGATATATAATATTTCTAAATCTTGAATTTTTGTGCTCTTAAAATTCATCTAAAATACCTCGTAAAAGTTTGGCCTGTACCACTGCCTGCCTACCCTGTGCTTTTGGAAACAGTTAGCGATGCTGGAGAGGGCCCGCAGGGTTTCAGATGTTGGAGTAATATTAACACTCACATTTTAGAAAGAGAACTCTGGCAGCAACGTAAAGTGCAGCTGGGACAGGCCTGGAGCTGGAAACGGGACAACCAGCTGAGAGGCTGTCACAGAGCCAGGCTAGAGGGGAGGGTCCCCACCTAGGCAGGGAACCTTCACTGCTCGTGACTGAGAGCCTAGGACCCATGACCCAGAAGGAGGTCTGTGAAGGGAGTTCTAAGATTCCTAATTTATGTGAACTGGTGAAGGTTGCAGGTATTTCAGATACACACATGTGAAACACGGGAGGAGAGAATTGAAGATGGTGCACTGGGGAAATTTATCTTGGAAATATTGAAAGATAGAAGACAAACAGGGGGTCAAAAAAATAAGCCTGGGTACGATCATCTAAAGAGATTGGTAAACTAGGAGGAGAGGAAGACAGGGAGAATACGTCAGGCTCCAGTCAGAGAGAGGGAAGTTAAGGGAATTCACATCAGGTGGCCTTGGGCATCTGTGAAAACGAAAGCCCTAACCATGTGTGGAAGGCAAGAATGGTAAAGAAATGAAAAGTCTAAATTCAATAAATGAAACATCTTTACAATTTGTTCTCCTCAAGGCATGGTGTGAATAAGTAGCTTTGCTATCATGCTTTTAAATATTACAGATTCAGCCTAAACAGCAAAATATTGCAATTTCAGATGCACATGGCTGTTACTAGGGAAGTTCAGCTATGAGCTAATGTTTTCTGGTTCCTGTGTATGCCCACAGGGTCCCTATTCCTACTTCCGTGGGACCTGTGCCAACAGAAAATGTACACGTCTCTGCGTCAGAGTTGCTAGATTTTGGAAATGTAGGGATGAGAGGGATTTTCATGGTTATCTTGTTCCACTATTAATTCTTGAATGCTATCAATCACCTAAAAGGTCATTGAAGCCATCCTTGAAACCTCAAAGAATGCCCTTACCACCTCCCAAAGAAGCCTGTTCTATTCTTGGGCCAGTCTATTCTATTTTTAAATATATTCAGCTTCCCTCAGAGTAAATAGATGGTGCCTTTACTGGCTAGCTAACCCTGAGTTTCTTGGCTCATACTCACCCTCCCCTCACCCCAATCTTAACCAGAACAAGAAGTAAGAATCATGGTGACACCATGGTTAATGGCACCAGAATTTACTTATATGAAAATAAGGAGTGTCTTCCATTTAATGATGTTTAAAGCAGTTTAAATATTTACAGTGAAAGGTGAAAAGATTTATAAAAGCATTGTGTTTCTTCGGAGCTTCTAAAACATTCATTTCTGGCCCAGAAAGCATCTCTCCTCACTACCCACCTGAGATTGTATTATCATGACTATTCATATTGATTACCAGGCCATCTCTTTGATGACCATCACCATTGCCTTGACACAGAGGCCACTGTCACTCACGTGCTGCTTTCTTTATTCATCTGTCACCTGCAGACTGAGTGCCTGCTTCATGGTAGACTCTGTTCGAGCACCAGGGGAGAACCGTGACAAGTTGCTTACGTTCTCCTGACTCCTCTGTAGATCAGTCAGAGGGTCTAGCCCAGATCCACAGAGAGCTGGCAAATCAATGAAACGTATCAGACAGTGGACTTGAGAATAAGTCTTTTGCCGCCGTGTAAGAATGCTGAGGCAGAGGTTTCAGCATGAGCTCCAGATTTCAAACCTTACAGATTCTGGGGGTTTTGAGATACATTGAAAAACAAATCAGTATTTTTTAAAAAATTAAAAAAAAAATCTGGGTCCTGGACCCAGGCCAAGGGAAATTTGAGTGCAGCCGAGATGAAGAGGTGGTGAAGGGAGCGGGATTATAGGAGTGAATGGTGACTGCTGCCTTTCCTTCATCCTCCTCAAGAATCAGCTGCCCTTTTGGGTTGGCCTTTTACCTGCCTGGTGAGCACAGGCTTTCTGCTTGAGGCAGTCTCCACTGGCAGTTGAACTTACCGAGAGGAACAGGTAGGGGTAAACATTTATTTTCTAAGGCCGTTTAAAGTACAGCTGAACTCAGGGTGCATGTGTGAGCATGTGCAGGGCCCGAGCCTTCGTTCCGGGCCTCCCTCTTGTGAACTCTGGAAGGAGAAGGATATCCCAGGTCACCTGTCACTGTCCTTCCCTTGTGCCCCTGCTGCTTGCACACTGTGGGCAGCTTGGAGAGACAAATCCTAAGTCTGGGTTCCATTTTCTTTCTAATAGTGGCATCTGCTCAACCCTGATCAGGTCCCTTCCCTGCTGTCTACAGCCTTCGCTGCCTGATGTCCTGGCAGTAACAGCTCTGTGCAGTAGGCCCTGGGGCATAGTTGTGCTTTATTTCACCAAGGGAGGAAAAGACTTACAAGGCTTGGAGAGTAACGCTTCTGTGTACTCTTTCAGCCTATGTAAAATTTAGGAAATAGGATATTTTTTTCTTAAAAACAACTGGAAAACAAGAATTTGATTATTATGTTCAAGTTAAGGAGAACTAACCTTGAACTTGATTCCTGGGGAAAAAGAACGTAACGCTCCCTTCAGTTACATCCATGAAATGATTGTCTATTACCTTGTACATGTCTGTGAGCTTTTGTCTCTTTTAGGTTCTGTGATTCCATAACTTCACTGAAAAGTTCAGAAATAAGGAAACATGAAATGGTGAATAAGACTTGTTTCCTCAACATCTCTCAGTGCATACATCTTTTATATAAGAATTTTTAAAAATAACTCTTGAATTATGTTATAAAAATAAAGCATAGTTGAAACTTTTTAAGGGTTGCCCTTCCTTCATTAGAGGTCCACAAACTAAAAAGGACAGAAAAAATTTTGTAAGGAGTTTGCTAGAGATTGTCTATTAATATCTTAAATATTCTTATAGCTTTATTGAGGGCCTTGTTCCTGAGAACTGAAAATTAAAAAACAAACAAAACAAAACTAACACACATTGAAAAATGAACTGGTTTACTAATTTGCAAAATAACTGAGGTGAACTAACGAGTCTTTTCCAGCTCAGACTTTTGTGCCTTTGCGATTCTGCAATGATTTGGAGGCTGTCAAGAAGCCGTCTACAGATGTTTCTTTAGTACAGTGATCGAGCATTGTTGATCCATGCACATTATTTTGCACAGTCAGGTAATGTGTACTATAGTGGACACTATATTAAGGATAATAATTCTATGTTCTCAGGAATCATGCAGATGTTATATAAACCACTCACATGTCAGCTCCAAGAAAGAAAAAACCTTCACTATATCTGTTTCCTACTAGTGCTCCTTAAGTCTTTGTTGAACTATTCTGAAAAATAGACGTCATTGTCTCATGATTCTCAACAGGAGTAATATCACCCCTGAGGGGACAGATGTTGGTGATTAGGGGTTGGTGGTGAAGAAACTGTACTCTTTATATCTAAAATATAAATGAACATAAAACATAAATATAGTATTGTATCTATAATACTATAGTATCCTATAGTATTAAAATAACATAGAGGGCAATTAATTAGGAAAACAAATGTCTAAGAAGGGTCCTAAGTAGGGCGAGCCTAGTGTTCATGAAAGAAAAGGGCTGAGAAACAGATTATCCTAATGTTCCAGCTGGAGGGTCTGGGTTCAGAGAGTTAAGATAGCCGGGACTTTGGTTACCTGGCAGATAAGTGATGGGGCTGTCCTCTGACCTAGGTTTGTCTGACCCCAAAGACCAGACAAAGATTGTTAACGTGTTAGCTGACTTTGTTGGCTGGCCTGGTAAGGGTCAGATTTCCAGGCTTTAGGATACCTGCATTAAATACAGTGTTCATAAATTTTACTCAAATGCTAATTTTACTCAAATGCTGAGAAAGTGGAGAGTGGTGCCCTCACTGTGTTTCTAAGCAGGCCATTGTGTTGTGAAGATGAGTGTCCTACAATAGCACATGAGCTAGATTCATTTTACTTATTTCTTTGATAGCCCAGGTGGACTTCAAAAAAATTTTTGAAAGAATTCCAAGGATTCTTAAAAGTACTCCATTGTCAATGTCAGACCTCTACACCACACGTTTAGCCTATGACATGGGCATAAGGTTGAAGTCCAGATGGGCAGATCATTGCACACACTAGCTTTCTCCTAGGGATTCATTAGTTCTCAGCACCCAAACAGAGGCGTTCCTGAGGTCATATGCTTGAATTATTGTGATCACTGCATGGATTCTTGTTAGTGCTGGCTAATGACACAGGTGGGGGTGATTTGTAAAAACAGCATTGCATGTCCAGAAAATCTGGGTTGTGTTTACTGAGAATGAGACCTAAGAACCACACATCTCCTTGAAGCTTGTTCTCAAAGCCTTACTGGGGAGTTTAACATTCAAGTCCTATAAGCGTGCTCCCATCATGGCACTTGTCATGTTCCTGACTCCTGAGTGTTAGGGGAAGATCACAGTTGGTGCATTTTGGACTTAGTCTAATGAATGTAATAATTCTGCACAGGGAACTTCTAGGATGTGAAAGAAAAAAAAAAAAAAACTGAAGGGAAGAAAGTTTCACTGAAGTGGAATGAATTTAAAATTTCAGATCCTGGCAGGCTGGTCTTCAGAGGACTGCAAGAGGAAAATGGTCTGAAATTGCCACGGCAGCATTTTAGATTAGGTGTCAGGAAGGACGCGGGGTAGCTGGAGGTGCTGGACGTTGGAATCAGTTAGCAGACGTGATGACGTGGTTTTCCGTAAGCCTCTTTAAACATGAGAGTCATTTTTTAATCTGAGTGCGGTTGAGGTTAAGTCTGACTTGAAAGTAAACACAATTTTGCTGAAAGTTTCTGATGTTAAATGGGTCTCTGAGTGATTTTTTAAAAACAGTATTGTTTTCAAAGCAACTTTTGTCTATGGATTGGAAGAGAGGCAGCCAGTGGTGAAGAGTGTAGACCGGATGGTGGGGCAGGGTGGGTTGGCTTTGGATCCTAGGCACCTCTGTGGCTCAGCTGTGGGACCCTGTGCAGTGCACCCAGGCTCCTCTGTGCCTCTCTGTAAAGGAAGGCTAGAACAGTGCTTACCTCATACGAGTGTTACGAGCATTCACTAAGTTCATATTTTCATAATTCTGTTATGTGTTGATTAAAATGCAGCCTTTAAAGACATTATGTAAACACTATGTCATCTTTAAACAACTTAACAAGACCTAGTGATATCTTTGAAGTTGTGTGCATATATTGAAAAAACTCATATCCACAAGGAAATCATTGAAGTAAACGTTTCATGCTTTCAGTGAATTTCATGCTTAGGGATTCAGGTATTTGCAGAGCACGTTTGAATTGTCATGAGAAGCCAAAGAAACAAAGCCCGCCCCACGGGATGCTTTGGCGCCTTGACAGCCTGGGGTCGGATGGTGTGTTAGTGTTACCTTGTGTGTAACCCAAACTGGCTGCCTCCGAGGATGGTGCTTTTCCAGAAGCTTTCTCAGGTGGTGGCGGTTGTCACCTGCATGCCTCAGTTACCCCTCACTGCAGGTGCTGCCGCCGCCACCTTTCTTGCCCCTGGTCTCTGATTCCAGACCAGTCAGGGGTCTTCTCTCCCACCTCCTTAAAATGCCCTGGTATTTCTGCACCACGTGCTTTAGATGCTCCTCTTGGTCTCAATTCTTTACATACTTTTTCTCCTGGCCATTTGGCATGAAGATTAACTGACTTTCTTCCCACCACCTCTGCAGTCATTCCTGAGGCCCGGCAGACATTCCGTGTGCCCACACAGGCAGCGCGTCCGTCACCCTGGACCCCCACGCCCTCCTCTTCTTGCCCTTGTCCTCTATTTCACCTCAGCCACTCGCCTCTGAGATGCTGCCCTAGACTAGGAGACTAGTGCTTTGCGACCTGTACTGTGCCTAGAAATTACCTGGGGGAGTCATTAAAATGATGTTTAGATCAAGAAGGCCTGGTGTGGGCCTGAGACTCTGCATTCCTTGCAGGCATCTAAGTGATACTGATGCTGCTGGTCCAAGGGCCATATTTTGAGTCATGAGGCTCTGCCTTAAAATCTCACATCACAGCATCCTCATTTCTCTCTCCACCCCCTACTATTTTTTCCAAAGTATTACAGGGGTATAAATATTTTTCATTATGTGGATAACTTTTATAATACTTGAGTCATGGTTGTAAGTGTGCCTGTCACCCAGGTAATGTTCCTTGTACCTGTTCATTGCACCGGCTTTCCCCCATCCCCTCCTGACCCCATCCGCCTGCTTGATTTCCCAGTAGCCTTCCTGTACACCAGTAAGAAGCAGAGAGTCAAATCAGAGACTCAATACCATTCATAATAACTACAAAGAAAATAAAATGCCTAGGAATATATCTGCTGAGGAAATGAACAGTCTCTCCAAAGAGAACTACGAAACACCGAGAAAAGAAACCACGGATGATATAAACAAATGGAAAAGCATACCATGCTCAGGGATCAGGGGAATCCATGTTGTCGAAGTGTTCACCTCCTACTGTTTTTAACATATTTTCACCCCAAAGAAGAAGGGCTGTTGACCTTCCCAGCTTTGTTCCCAAGGTCCATGGTGACTGAGAATGCCCCTTGGCACACTTCCTCAACAACTTAGCCTCCTTCCTTCCATGCCACGTACCCGGCAGAACTCTGCCTTGGTGAAGTCACACTCTCCATCTGCTCTGCCTGAACACAAAGCCCAGATCGGGCTGGAGGAGAAAGTCACAAACATACAGACAGGCCCACTGTAAGTATTCATCCACCTGCAAATCCTGTTGGCACAATTATATCTTGAATCCAATCACTTCCCTGCACCTCCTTGGCTCCTGCTATAGTCCAAGTCACCACCACTCTCATTCTTAAGGGAAAATAAGTTGTCATTAATTACCTACTCCTGTAATTTTGTTCCTTCTGGGCTCCCTGTGGCCACCCTCTGCTCCCATGGTCAGATCTCCAGATTCTTAAAACGAGAACAAGAGGGTGGCGCCTGAGGCTCAAGGAGTAGGGCGTCGGCTCCATATGCCAAGGGTGGCGAGTCCAAACCCAGCTCTGGCCAAAAAACTACAAAAAAAAGAAAAAAAAAAAGAGAACAAGATTATATAACTTTCCTAATCAGAATCCTCCAGTGACTTCCCTTTACACTTTGAACACATCCAAGGGCCATACCATGATCTTCCCTCTGGCTACCTATATGTGGACCACCTCCTCTTCACCAGGCCTGCCCCAGCCCCGGGGCCTTTGCACCCCTTTCTGCTCTGCTCATAAAGCCCACTGCAGTTGTGCATGGGCCCCTCCTCCCAACACTCAGCCTCTGGAGCAGATGCCCCCCTTTAGGGAGATGAGGTCCTGACACCACCACTGAAAATGGCTTCCTCCCCTGTCCTGGGTACATCACTGTCCCCTACTCTTGTGTAGCACTGATTACCTGACATTTTCTATAACAAAATACCCATAGTACTTTTTGCGTACCAAACATTGTTCTAAGTGCTTTACAAATACTAATTCACTAACTTTGTAATAACTCCATGGTGTAGCTAAGATAATATCCCCATTTGTAAAGTGAAAAAGCAGTTGGAGTCAGATTTGAACCCAGCGATCTGGTTTCAGAATCTGTTCTAACTCACTGTGTTTTTCTGTTCTCCATTCCTCTGTAATAGAAATACACTTTTTCAAAATATTACCTACTAATATGTAAATATGTGTTTTTGTCTGTGTCTCCCCCGGTGTGTAAGCTCCACCCAGAGAGGAACTTGACTTCTTCCACTTGCTGCTCTATCCCAAGCACCTAGAACCCTGCTTGACGCACAGTAAACGCTCCAAAGTGTTCATAGCCTGAACGAATCCTGCTGGGTTTACTCTCTGTATTTAAAAGCATTATTGGTTGTTTAAAGAGATTTATTACAGATTGATATTTTCATGAAAGTCTGAGTGGGGCTTTTTTTGCAGTAGGAGAGTAGAGTATGTTACTTAGCTTGCACATTTTTAATAAATGTATTTAACATTACATACTTAGAACCTAGTCTCCCTTAAGAATTTAAGTTCAACTTATAAATTTCAATATACTATTGATAAACATAGTAAAATAAAAACCAAGCTGCCTTCTGTTTCTTTTATTAATGGTTGATTAATTCAAGTTGAACAGACTAAATTCGTAAACAGTCAGCCTCATTTACAAGCTTGGTTAATTAAATTCCCTTCAGTGTTTACGTTCTTGTTCTAATTTAATGTATTCATTTTTCTTATTATGAGTTTCAAGTGCCTAACAAGGAACATTTATAACACAGGCAAACCAAACTTCCCAAAACATTTAAATTACTCTTATTAATCTAATAAATTAAGCTTATAGGAAATCAAGTTCGCATAAACATTCTGTGTTCTACAAGCTTAATCAAAGTGTTTAATATCTCTTGGTTAAAAACCACAATACTAGTAGAAGTAATAGATTATTTTTAAACTTTAAAAAAAACACTACAAAAAACAAACACACACATGCACTGCAAAAGTATTGACATCCTGCAAAATTTCTATAGATTTTAAGCCTAACGATATTTCGACCTTTAGCTTCAGGAGAGCTCAACCCTCCCAGGCAGGCTGGATATTTGACCCCCTTGCTCATTGAGGACACAGCACATACTCTCTTCTGAACAAAGAGCCTACTCAGCCTGCAGGCAAACATGCCAAGCTTTTTCTTCTACTTGCTCCGCAAACAGGGAACTTTGAGGCTGCTACCCTCAGATGGAATTGAATTTTACTCCCAAGTCTCACCTTCTATCTCTTCTACCCTTGTTCGTTGCAATTTCTTTTTGTGACAGAGTCTCACTCTATCAGTGTGCAGTCATGTCCTCATAGTTCACTACAGCCCCTAACTCTTGAGCTCAAGTGATCCTCCTGCCTTGGTCTCCCACAGTTCTAGGATTACAGGGGTGAGCCAGTACACCTGGCCAAATTTTTTTATAGAATGAGGTCTCCTATGTTACCCAGGCTGGTCTCGAACTCCTGACCTGTAGTGATCCTCTTGCCTTCACTTTGTGAAGTACTGGGATTAGATGTAAGCCACCCAGAGCAGCTTTCTTTTTGCAATTTTTTTTCAATTTTTAGACTTGATTGCAATTACTTCCAGGACTGCATGACTAAATTCTGTGACCTCCTCTACTGGTCTGGCTCACACCCTCAAGTCATGCTAATGACAATCTACATTTGTTAAACTGTATGCTTTTCAGTTCATTGCTCTACTTTTTTATAATAACTTTATTGAGATATAATTTACATACCATTCAACATATACAACTCAATGTGTTACAGTAAATTAACAGGTAGCTGATATGTGTAGCCATCATCGAGTTGCAAGAGGTTTTGTGTATTTTAGACATATGTCTCTTATCAGATACATGATTTGCAAATATTTTCTCTCATTCTGTGGGCTACTGCTTTGTGCTTTTTTTTTTTTTTTTTTTGCAGCTTTTGGCCGGGGCTGGGTTTGAACCTGCCACCTCTGGTGTTTGGGGCCAGTGCCCTACTCCTTAAGCCACAGGCACTACCCTGCTTTACTTTCTTGTTCTTTTCTTTTCTTTCTACCCTTTTGCTTTCTCTCTCTCTCTCTCTTGAGATAGGGCCTCATTCTGTTGCCTTGGCTAGAGTACCATGGCATCACAGCTCATAGCAACCTTAAACTCTTTGGGCTCAAGCAATCCTTCTGCCTCAGCCTCCTGAGTAGCTGGGAATACAGGCATGCACCATGGCATCTGGTTAGTTTTTCTACTTTAAGGAGGGGCAAGATCTCCCTCTGACTCATGCTGGTCTTGAACTCTACAGCTCAAGCGATCCAACCACCCCAGCCTCCTAGAGTGCTAGGATAACAGGAGTGAGCCAGCATGCCCTGCGTTTCACTTCATATTTTTCACTTCCTTTGATGCATGGAAGTTTTAAATTTTAATAAAGTCTAATTTACGTATTTTTTTTCTCTTGTTCATCCTTTTGGTGTCACATCTAAGAATTCATTGCCGCATCCCAAGTCTTACATATTTAATCCTATGTGTTTTCTAAGAGTTGTACATTTTAGTTCTTTCCTTTAGGCTTTTAATCTACATTGAGTTAATTTTCTTATGTGATATGAGATAAAAGTCCAAATTTATTATTTTGCAAATGGCTATCCAGTTGTCCCAGTTTTATTTGTTGAAAGAATATTTTCTCCATTGAATGGTTGTGGCACTCTTGTCAGAAATCACTTGATTGTGGACCTGTGAGTTTACTTCTGGATTCTTGACGCTATTCCACTTACCTCTGTTTATCCTTATGCCAGTACCTCTTTGTCTTCGTTACTGTTGTTCTGTACTAAGTTTTGAACTTGGAGAGTATACGTCTATACCTTTGTCCCTTTTTTCCAGGATTGTTTTGCCTATTCTAGGCCCCTTGCAATTCCATATGAATTTTAGGATCAACTTAGCAGTTTTCACAAGGAAGCCAGCTGGGATTCTGATAGAGATTGCATTTAATCTGTAGATCATTTTGGACAGTGTTGCCATTTTAATAACAGTCTTTTGGACATTGTTGTTTCTTTCCATTTATTGAGACCTTTCTTAATTTCTTTACACAGTGTTTTTGTACTTTTCAGAGATCTACGTCTTTTTACTTCTATTTTAAAATGTATTCTTAAATACTTTATTCTTTTTGATTCTAATGGCATTGTTTCTGTAATTTCATTTTCAGATTGCTATTGTGGGTGTGCAATTGATTTTTTTTACATATTTTTGATCTTAAATCCTCCTGCCTTTCTGAATGTGTTTGCAAATAGAGTTTCACTTCTTTCTTTCGACTACAAATGCCTTTTCTCTTCTTCTTATTTATTTTTTTTCTTTTACTAATTACCATGAGCACCATGTTGATTGGAAATAGCAAGAAGAGCATCTTGTCTTGTTCCAGATCTAAGAGGAAAGGAAGTGTTCATATTCAGTATTTACCATGAAGGATGGTACTTGCTGAATTTTTCCACGGGATGAAGCTTTAAACAACTCTGAGATTTATCCCTATGTTTGCTAAGATTTGTATATTTTAGTTCTTCCACGTGGGTATTTCATCCCTATTAAGCTGGTGGGTGACAAATGATGATGACAGCCCCAATGGCTATTTGAATTTTTGTCTGTTTTCTAAATTTCCATTAAATACCACTCTTGTTTATTAAAGTCCAAATGATGTTAAGGTTGGTCTCAGGTTTTATAGAATCTATACTTGGAAGCCGGTTACGCCAATTGGTAATAAAAGTGGTTCTGAAAAATATTTCCCATGTATATGATTTCTCCTGGAAAGTTTCATTGCAGTTTTCAGTAAAGGAAGTCTTGTTTTTGGAAAATCTTTGAAAATGCATTTGGAATGCTCAGGGATGAGGAACCAAATGGCCTAGAGACCTTTGGATGCTAAGTATTTTATCACGCTTCATCTTTCAATGTTGCCTTTTGGTTTTCTTAGCATTGCATCATAACAGTCTATCATATAAATGTACAGATGAGTTCATAGCACTTATTTAAAAGTGTTATTTCAGATTTAAATTTAATATGCCTCTGTCTGTTGAGAAATTGAAACAATTGGCCTTAACTCTGGGGAAGATGCGATCAGTGCGTGAGAAGGTAAGGAGGGTGATGATACCTTGAGCCACTTCTGTGTCAGGGAAGCCAGACTCATTTCAGTTCATTGAAGGGCTGGCCCATGATTCTTCTCTTTCTGTATTTCTTTATATCTTTTGTATTTATTCCATGAAAAAGCGATAGCTCTTTAATCTGTATTAGGCCTTAATTTTACAAAGTAATTTTGTTACTTTGTTTTCACTTTATTCTCTCAGTTTTATGAGAATTTTTTGCATAGTAATAGTTAAAGTATGTATTTTAATAACAAGTGCATATTAAAAGTAATAAATGCCTTAAAGGAACAAGCATTAAATGAGTTCATCTATCCTTTTTGTTTTGTTTTGAGAGTCTCACTGTATTACCCTTGGTAGAGTGCTGTGGCATCACAGCTCACAGCAACCTCAAACTCTTGGGCTTAAATGATTCTCTTGCCTCAGCCTCCCAAGTAGCTTGGACTACAGGGGCCACGATGCCTGGCTAATTTTTTGTTGCAGTTGACATTGTCGTTTAGCTGGCCCGGGCAGGGTTCGAACCCACCAGCCTTGGTGTATGTGGCCAATACCATAACCACTGTGCTACAGGCCCTGAGCCTCCATCTTTTAAAGGGAAATTCTATGTCTTCAAGTAAATTCATGGTAGGTTATTATAATAGAAAACTTGGTTATTTCCTAAAGTGTAATTCTGTTCCTCGTTTCTAGATAGTTTGGAACTATTTAGAAAAATGTCTTAAGTGTAACTTTATTTTCTATCTATAAAAGTAATACATACTTATTATAAAAATAATTTTAAAACAGATAACATTTTTATAAATCACTTAAAACAATGTCACTGAGATGTGATCAGTGTCAACACGACTATCTTTCTGAAAGTTGTCTACAAATTGACTTCTTTTTTTTTTTTTTTTATATCTTAAGACTCTGTTCATACATAGGACATGATCCAAAGTCCTCTCTGAGCACTGGCGGAAGCACTGGCCTTGCCGTGACTCCTTCCCCACCTTCTTCCCCTGCCAGTGTCAACTTGGTTTTTTTTTCTTTCATTTTTTTTTTATCTCAGAATTCAGTTCATGCCATCTGCACTAGTCCTTATTAGTTTTATTTTACTATTTTTCCTCTTCATATCTCATACCTGCTGTCCCACTCCCCTCTCTGTCCCACTTGCCTTTCCCACAAAAGTAGCCACTGAAATCTGTTAAATGTGTGATTTGTCTGTCCGTGAAAAACATATAGTGTGTTTTTTTGTGTTTGTTTTTGTTTTTGGAGCGCATGTGTTTTTTTTTTTTTTTTTAATTTCCTTAATGGCATTGCATAGTAATTCTCATTCAGTTTTTTTCCCCTTCCCACCGCTGTCTTTAGACCCACCTGTGCTGCTGCTTTCAGATCCATCCTGTTGATTTGGGCGCTCTAGGACTCCACAGCATGCGTTGGCCATGCTCACCCTTTTCCCAGTGATGGCTCCTATGCCAGGTGTGGATGAACATCCTTATACGAGTTTTTTTCATTTAACTCTTCATAAAGTTAAGTCCTCCACTTTACTTAGGTCCCAGCCTTAATATCTTTCTGAAAGTCACATCGCCTGGCTCCATGGCTACCCTATTCCCACTTTCTATCTAAATTAGGCCCTGATCTGGGCTTCTGGGACAGTCTTTGAAAATATTCATTATGGATTACCACTATATGTTCATTTATATGAACTCTGTCTTTCCTACTGGACTGTGAGCTCCCTGAATTAGGTACTGTATCTATTTGGTTCATCATTCTTTCCCTGTTGCTTAACATAATGCCTTTCACTAAATTAAGGTCATATATATACACACACACACATATATATATATATACACACACACATATATATATATATATATACACACATATATATACACAAATATATATATATAAGATAGATATATATTATTATATATAATATATATAACATATATATTATTAGATAGATTACTATATATATATATAGTTAGATTGATAGATAGATGTGTGTAATCATGATATGAAAGCACTTTTTAACTGTGTATAAACTTTATTTTTAGAGTAATTTTAAGTTCAAACCAAAATTAAGCAGAAAGTAGAGACAATTTTCACATACTCTCTACCCTTCCCTGTCCTATAGCCTCCCCCACTATCAACATCCAGCACCAGTGTAGTACAGCTGTTACTGGCTGGACCAACTTACATTGTTATCCAGCCAAACCCATAGTTTACAATGGGACTCACCCTTGGTGTTGCACAGGCTGTGCATTTTGATAATGTTATAATGACTGTTCGCCATTATAGTAGCATGCAAAATAGTTTCACTGCCCTAAAAATCCCCTTTGACTTAATCTATTCACATCCCACCCCAAACCACCATCAGTCCTCTTGTGCAAACTACTGGTCTTTTTTCACCGTCTTCATAGTTCTGTCTGTTCTAGCATGTCACACACTTGGAATTGTATCATGTGTCCAACCTGTGGCCTACTACTCACATACTGATTTTGTAAGGGCATTTTTAGCTTGTCTGTAGTATCGGCTATTATGAAAAGTATGTACAGATCTTTTCTTTGGTAATCAGCTTTTGTTAGTGTTTCTGTATTTAATGTGTAGCCCAAAACAACTCTTACTCCTCCAGCATGTGCCAGAGAAAAAAAAAATTTTCTTTTCTACTCTTTCCTGAGTAGCCTTTTGAGATTGAATTCTTTCTGTTACTAGTATGAATCTTAGATTCTTCCATGTTTTTTTGTGGCTTGATAGCATAATATTTTCTAGTGCTAAGTAGTAGTCCATTGTCTGGATGAATTAGTTTATTTATCCATTCACCTACAGAAGGGCGTCCAAGTAGGGTAGCCTACTTGTTTGCTTCCAAGTTTTGGAGATTATGAATAAAACTAGTATAAATCCCTCCTGTGTGGGTTTCTGTGTGGACATGAGCTTTCGACTCATTGGGTTTAATACCTGGGAGCACAATTGTTGGCTCACGCATTAAGATTATGTTAGTTTTATGAGGAACTGAAAGACTGTCCTCCAACGTATAATACCAGCTTATATTTCCACCAGTCATGAAGTAAGCGTTTCTTTGTTACACGTCCTCACTAGCATCTGTTGTTGCTGTTATTCTAGATTTTGGCCATTTTAATAGCTGTGTATTTGTAACTCGTTGTTTTAATACACATTTCCCCAGTGACACGTGATGTGGAGCATCGTTCCATTGCTCGGTGCCATTTCTCCATTGTCTTTGTTGTGGTGATTAGATCCTTTGCCCATTTTCTAAATTGAGTTGTTCATTTTGTAGTGTTTTAAGAGTTCTTTGCATATTGTGGATACCAGTCCTTTACCAGATAATGTTTTACAAATATTTTTTCCCACTTTGTAGCTTGTATTTTTATTCTCTTAGCAGTGCCTTTAACAGAGCAAAAGTTCAGTTTAAGAAAGGCCAACATATTAATGTTTCCTTTCCTGGATTCTGTCTTTGGAATTGTACCTAAAAAGATCTTACCAAGCCCAAGGTCACCTAGCTTTTCTCCGATGATATTTTATTGGATTTTTATAGTTTTGGCTTTAAATTTAGGTCTATGACCCATTCTAAGGATGCATGTGTGAAAGGTGTAAGGTCTGTGTCTAGAGTCATTTTTATATGTGGTTTCTATACTAGTTCTAGAATCATTTGTCGAAAGGACTGTTGCTTATCTATTGATTTGCCTTTGTCAAAGATCAGTTAAGTGGACTCATATAAGTCTATATTCTACCTTTCTGTTCTGCTACGTCCATCTATTTGTATATTCTTCTCTTATTACCGCAGTGTCTTGGTGAATGTCACTTTATACTAAGTCTTAAACTCAGACAGTGCAATTCTTCTAATCTGGTTTTTCTTCATAATCATGTTAGTTATTCTGGATTTTTTGCCTCTCCATATAAACTTTAAAATCAGTATGTATACACAAAGTAAATTTCTGAAATTTTGATTGAGATTGCATTGAACGTTAGGTCAAGTTGGAAAAAAATGACATCTCAGCAATATTTAGTTTTCCTAACCATGTACTTGGAATATTTACCTTTTCTTTAATCTCTTCCATCAGAATTTTGCAGTTTTCATCATAGAGCTTGTATATATTTTGTTATATTTAGAATTCTTCTGTTTATTTTATGCTACCAATAAACAGTATTATGTTTTTAATTTTAAATTTCACTTCTTTGCTGGTATACAGGAAAACAATTCACTTTTGTCTATTCATTGTATACTGCAATCTTGCTATGACTTATTCTAGTGTTTACTGTTCATTGTTTGATATTTTCTACAGAGAATCATGCTTTCTGAAAACAAACAAAAGAACAGCTTTCTTTCTTTTTTTCCCACTTTGTTTATCAGTTTTATTCATTTATTTATTTATTTGCCTTATTAGCTAGAACTTCTGGTACAAAGTTGAATGAGAGTGATGAATGAGGATTCCTTGCCTTATTTCTGATCTTGGCAGGAAAGCCCCTGGTTTCTTAATTATTATGTTAAGTATGTATTAGCTGTTGGTTTTTTATAAATGTTCCTTACCAAGTGGAGGAAGTCTTCCCTATTCTTAATTTGACTAGAGTGTTTAGATTTTGTCAACTGCCCTTTCTTCATCTGTTGGTGTAATAACGTGATTTTGTTAGCTTGTTGATGTGTTGGATCACATACGTTGATTTTCAAATTTTAAAACAGCCTTGTATACCCAGAATAAATCCCATTTAGTTGTGATATAAAATTCATTTTTGTACTTTTTCTAATTCAATTTTCTAACATTTTTAAAGGATTTTTGCGTCTATATTCATGGGCGATACTCGTCAATAGTTTTGCTTTCTTTATTGCCTTTGGCTTTGGTGTTGGGTAGTCCTAACCTGATATAACGAGTTAGGAATTATTCCTCCTACTTCTATCTCTTTAAGATACTATGGAGAATTGGTATAATTTATTCTTTAAATGTTTGAGAGAATTCACCAGTGAACCCATCTGGGCCTGGTGATTTCTGTATTGGAAGGTTAGTAGTTATTTATTTAATTCTTTCACTAGATATAGGCCTATTAAGATTATTTTTTCTTGTGCGATTTTGACAGATGATGTCTTGGGAACTTGTCCATTTTATCTAGATTATCAAATTTGTGGGCATAGTGCTGTTCATAATACTTATTTTTTTTATCCTTTTAAAGTCCTCGCAGTTAGTAGTGATGGCACTTCTTTCATTTCTGATGTTTGTAATTTTTGTCTTTTTTTTTTAACTTCATTTTCCTCCTTCCATGAGAATTATGAATTTTTCTGATCTTTTCAGAGAACTTGCTTTTGGTTTTGTGGATTTTCTCCAGTGATTTCTTGATTTCAACTTCACTGATATGTGCTTTAATTTTTTAAATTTCTTTTCTTCTGCTTACTTTGCATTTAACTTGTTTTTATTTTTCTAGTTTCCTAAGGTGAAAGCTTAAATGATTGATTTTAGAACTTTTTTCTTTTCTAATATATGCATGCGGTGCTGTAAATTTCCCTCAATACTGTTTTTACTGCATCTCAAAAATTCGGTAAATTGGGTTTTCATTTTCATTTACCTCAAAATATGTTTAAATTTCTCTTGAGATTTGTCCCAGGACTTGTGTTTGATTTCAAAGTATGTTGTTTAATTTTCAGGTATTTAGGATTTTTTAGCTATCTTTGTGTTTTTGATTTTTAGTTCAATTCCATTGTGGTCTGAGAGCGTATAATGCCTGATTTATATTATTTAAAATTTCATAAGGTATGTGTAATGGCCCAGAATGTGGACTATTTTGATAAATATGTGAGCACGAGAAATGTATTCTGCTGTTGTTATGCAAAGTATTCTATGAATGTCAATTAGATCCAGTTGATTAATGGTAATGTTCAGTCCAACTATGTCTTTACTAATCTTTCTGCCTGTGGAATCTTCTGTAAGTTACTATCAAGAGGTGTTTAAGCCTCAAATTGTAATAGTGGATTTGTTCATTTCACCTTGCAGTTACAATCAGTTTTGTTTCACATATATTAATACTCCCTTGTTAAGCCAATATACATTAAAGATAGTTATGTCTTTTGGGAAAATTGACTCTTTATCATTATGTAATGCCTCTCTTTATGCCTGACAGTATTTGTTTGATTTTTTTATTTTTTTTCTCTGAAATGTGTTCTGTCTGAAAGTAGTATTACTATTCCAGCTTTCTTTTGATTAGTGTTTCCATAGTATATCTGTCCCTATCTCCTTACTTTTAATCTGTATGTATCTTAAATTTTTAAAGTGGGTTTCTTGTGTAGAGCATACAGTTGGGTCTTGTTTCTAGTCCACTTGCACAATGTCTGTCTTTTAATTGGTGCAATCAGATTACTAAAATTTAAAGAGATTTTTGGTATAGTTGTAATACTTGTTTTAGTTTTCTATTTGTTTTCCTTTTTCCATTTATGTTTTTCCTTCCACTTTCTGTAATTTTAACTAAGCATTATATATAATTCTGCTTTCTCTCCTTCTTAGCATATCAATTATACATTTTTTTTTTAGTAGTTGTCCTAGAATGTGTAATATACATGTGGACTTGGATTTGGCCAGATAACACTTTAGTGCTTCATTGAGTAAATATCTTAAATATATATTTCTAATTTCTCCTTCCTATCCTTCTCATCAATTCTATCATTCATTCTACTTATCTATAATTTATAATCACCAAAAATATTATTATTGTTATTTTGAACAAACTATTACACTTTATAATAATAAGAAATTAAATCTTTTTATTTTTTTCTTTTGAATTTGTAATTTATTAATCACCAATATTTTTTTTCTTTTATTAAATCATAGCTGTGCACATTAATGTGGTCATGGGGCAGCATACACTGGTTTCATAGACCGTTTGACACTTTTTCATCACACTGGTTAGCATAGCCTTCCTGGCATTTTCTTAGTTATTGTGCTAAGACATTTACATTTCACATTTACTAAGTTTCACATATGCCCTTGCAGATGCACCACAGGTGTACTCCCACCAATCCCCCTCCCTCTGCCCCCGTCCTCCTCCCTCCCCTCGTTTTCCCCCATCCCCGATTCTTAGGTTATAACGGGGTTATAGCTTTCATGTGCAAGCCATAAATTAGGTTCATAGTAGGGCTGAGTACATTGGATACTTTTTCTTCCATTCTTGAGATACTTTACTAAGAAAAATATGTTCTAGCTCCATCCATGTCAAGTCCTCTTCTATGGAAGCATACCCCTAAGAGTAGCTATGCTTTAAGGCCA
>CAUYPK010086834.1:0-33869 GCA_963574355.1 Loris lydekkerianus | reverse complement strand
TGGGCCCTGCCATGTGCCTGAGGCCTAGTGCAACTTCCCGAGCCTGACTAGAAGCAGATCCATCGAGCTACTTCCGCGTAGCAACGACTCAGCAAGGCCCGGCCTGAAACTGCCTCTACCTAGATACAGCCAATGTGGTACCCTGCCACTGGCCCGACCCTGTCACTCACCTCTTCCCCCGCCTTCTTTCCCTGCCCCTTCTCCACAATAAAAAAATAAATAAATTCAAAAAAAAAAAAAAAAAGAAACAGAAGGATAAAAAAGAAAAGCAGAAAGGGATTCATGACTTAGATCAAAATGGTGATTACATTTACCTGAAAGAAATCTTGCTGTGGAATGAGGATTTATTCAACCCTAGTTGTCCGGAACAACTTTCTATTTTCCTGCTGGAGCAGAACATCTACATTTTCTAAGGTCAGAGTAATCTCGACATTCTCTGTGCTGAGGGTAGATGCATTTTACTTTTTTCCAAGTTGCATCTTTAAAAATGCATTAGCAAAAACATTTTTTTCAGAAGAAAAAAAATAGAAGGCCTTTTATAAAGATAGACTTTCATATATTAAAAACACATTTAAACATTATACGTATGCACTAATGTAGTCATTAAATACTTATCTGTATATGTGCTTAAAAACACTTATGGTAACTCCTTATTCTAATTCTTCTTTTCATGACCAAATAATTTTAAAACTTTAGAATAAAAAAAAACATTTTCCTTTTGTTCTTTTCACTCAACCTGGAAAAAAATATTCATGGAGGTTGGGTTGTTCAGCTCGGTAAAATAGAAATATCTGACTTTTTAGATAAACTGAGCAAGGTTCTCAGGTGAATGTTGTGAATTTCACCCATCGCAATGCATAGTTTGTCAACATTTGATAATCTGAGATGTATTTCACTCTTGAGAAAAGATTTTCTTCATTCTGATTACTGTCATTTTAATTATGAATTCTTGGAGAGAACAGATGCTTTTAAATTTAATGCACCTGGAGACAAATACATTAAATATTCATTTTATTTTAAGAATCTAAATTGCTAAATATTATAACTTACTTTACACAGCTTAGCTATGGTACATTTGTTTGCATATTCAAGTTCTTTTAACTTCTAATTTTTACAGCAAGTCTTCAGGAAGTACACAGAAGGTCACTATTATTGGCTTGTCTGAGAGGTCAGGTACAAGACAGAAAGTAGATTTGTAGTTATCTAGGACTGGGAAGATTGGGGGTGATGGGCAGTGACTACTAATGAGTATGAGGTTTCTTTGAGGGGTGGTGACAATTTTCTAAAACTGTGGTGATGGTTGCTTAACTATGTGGATAAACCACTGAACTGTGTACATTAAATGGTGAATTGTATAATGTGTGCATTATCCTAATTTCCTTATAAAGCAATTAAAATGGTAAAGGATCTTACTGAATCAACCCCAGCAATTAATGTGTGCTTAAATACTATAGCCAAAGCACCCTCTCATATTTCTTGGTGCACCAGAAAGTGATAGGCCAAAGTGGTGGCTGTGTTCCTAGTAAGTGGTGAATCTAGGTTTTGATTCCAGAGCTTTATGGCTTCAAACAATACACTGTCACCCCTAAAACTCAGTCATTAAACAGAGACTGGAGCCTTGCTCAGCTGGTGTTAGAAGTGACCCAAGGAATCTACAGTTGATGGTTAGCAGGGAGGCAGTATACTAGGATTAAAATAATAATTTGCTGGGAAATCTAGAATTGGGGCACAGTGGTGTCCCGGTAGCTTGCTATCATCATATAGTGGTTAGTACTCTGTATTGTGGTAGAATAAGTGCACAAGGAGAGTTGTGGCTTGATATATCAAAGAAAACACAAGAATAAAGTTGGCATTTATTGATAACATAAACTTTTATGTATTCCTACAATGTGCCAAGCACCTTGTTAGGTCCTGGACATGCAGCATCAAAGACAACATAGCTCCTGCTTTCTGTTGAGTTTCTGGTTGAGAGGGAGAGAGACCCTTGCATCAATGTTTGTAATTCAAATTTGTGATGCCAGTGTGCACATGACAGTGCAGGATCTGACATGTACTCAGTGTATGTCTGCAAACTGCCTGCGTCTTTCTGGAGGGCTGAGCAAGACATGAGGATGTTCTGATTATAGATTTAGAAACACATTACTTGCTGGTTGATTCTATAGAATTGGCGAAGTTCACCTTTGAGATTGGTGGTAGGAAAAAGGAACTAATAATTGTTGAATATTAAGTATGTGCCAGACATTGGGCTAAGGTCTTATGATGGGTCACATAATTCTTGCAATCACCCTGAGTATTGATGCTACACACAGATGTTTAGGCATTCAGGTGGGTAAATGCTGTGAGATCAGAAGCATAGTAAATGTTCCTTACACTTACCAGTTATGTAAAACCATACTACTATTTACTCCCAGATATGGGATACAGAAATAATGGGTGCCACCTGGAGGCAGGGCAGATAGGAGGCAGTGTGTACCTTGTATCTCTTTATTCTCTTGTCATAGTGAGCCTGGAAATATTTAACCATATATTTCAGATGACATAAATTCAAGTTGGAGAATAGCCAACCAAGACATTGAGTGAGTAAGAAACATACCTCTATTTTTTGAGTCACTGTGATTTTAGAGTTATTTATTACTGCACTATACGATAAACTGTCCTCACTAATATAGTATCCCTTCAAGTGGATATTATTTATATTTTAGTACACTTATTTATTTGGAGTTAGGTCTATATATAAAGAAGGTTTTTAATGTCAACTAGAGGGCTCTGACTGCTTTGGGCGAAAGAAAACCAAGGACACATTACCAGTTTCATCAGAAGCCACGTATAGAAATTTGAGTCAATTAGCACAAAAGCCTCAAATCTATCTGTTGATCTTTGGCAGGGCTATAGGTCAGCACCATACACAGTATTGTGACTAGTCTGCCCCTTGCTTCAATTTTTGTCTATAAAAATGGTCTTAGTATCCAGACAAGAAAACAGAGTTGAAGAGAATAACTTGTTCAAGGCCATATGTTTAGTCAATAATAGATTCTATATTTGAATCATTTATTGTTATAGCTCATATGAATTTAGAGTTCATTGTCTTTCTGATACTCTATGCTGTTATTTATATTTATTGAGTTGTTCAACAAAGGAAATGTTTTAATGTGAAGTTACATTGGTATTCATCCTTTTTTCTCCTTATGTTTCTTTTACATCATTTTATCTTTATACTCATCCTCCCTTTCCCAGGTGAATAAGCTGGGTGGGAGGTGTCCATAGAGAATCAGTGACTTACTGGAGATGCAAAGCCATTTAGTGATAAAGCCACACTTATAGACCTCGTGTCTCTCATTCTAACGAGAACTTTCCCTCTGAAGGAAGGTAACACAGTTTGTTTCTCTTTCTTCCCTTTCCCCTCCCAGCCCCAGCCTGAAATACTATCTTTGTGTGTTAGATTCTATGAACTTGTTTGCAGAATCAGACCCAACTATATTTTTTGTTTACTCCCAATTAATAAATAGCTTTGGGTTGTTTACTAACAGCACAGATTCTGATTCACAAAGACTCTTTCAGACTAGTAACCATGAGAGAATAAGAAGCCTTGCAAATTGCTTCCAGGTACTTTTTAAATCTTATTTGACTAGGTGTGTCTGTGAGGGTGGGGGAAGACATTTACACTGCTCTTTTCTTCAGTGTAATCTGACCAGGACTGACTTATATTCAAGTATCAGGGACTCTGTAAACAGTAAAGCAGAGTTAAAAATCATCAGCTGGGGATTTGGAAACTGCTAGTTTTGAATTTCTTGTTTGCTGTGATCTTTGACAACTCATTTAAACTCTCTTAACTGCTGCTTTTTTAGCTCCTAAATGAGGATAGGAAAATTTAGAGTATTCCCCTAGAGCAAATATTGGTCACTTCAGTAATTCATCCTGGAACAAGAATTATTATAACCTTTGGCACTGAGAGATGAATGAACTTCTTCAGCTCTCAAGGGCTTGGATGAGGAGGTCTTGCGAAGGGCTTAAATCTTAACCGGAATGTGGTTAAGTCCTTAGGACCCTGACACCATGGCCATAGGCATAAGGATGCTTCTGCCTGTGCTTAATAGAAGCTATGTAAGTGCAGGCTGTGGTAACCAGAACCAGCATGACAATGGGGAGTGGAGCATCCATTTTTGTATTCTGATAAATGCTGAAGATTCAAAATCACAGTAAGCTTCATCAGTGACAATGATAGGACATCATAGGGAGAACTGGAACCACTCCATCAGCTGTCCAAAGATCAGTTATTGTGGTGACTAGTCTGTACTGAATTGTAGTTCTCTATTGGCTGAAGGCTAGAGGGAAGAGGCAATAAAAAGGACTAATTCACAATCTACATAGGCATTTTCTGGGTTTCTAATAATCCTTTAGTATGGGGAAGCTTGATGAAGAATAACCTTTTCACTGGCATGGCAATTGAAATATTTAATTTTAAATATTATTGTCCCTTTGTTGCTCTATTCTAAGCTGGCCAAGTTAGGCCTATGACTACAATAATATTTTCTATGTACTAGGTTAGGTATAAGGATTAGAGATAATATAGTTCATAGGCTAGCATAGTTAGATAATACAGTTCATAGCCTGACTAGTGGGTGGTCAATAAGTGGTAGCAATCTGTATTATTATTTTAAAAATTAATGTTATCAGACACTATTGCTTAGGATGGTTAGAGCATTAATAAGTTGTATAAGACTACAAAGCCTAAATTTTATATAATATTATTCTTTTAAAAACAATTTACCTTTAGAAACATTTTTCTCTTTTTCTGCTAACAATACTAGGAGCTGTCTGTGATATTCACTTTCTTAGTCTTTTAAATCTAGCATACCACTTACTGCCTTGAACATTTTAACTGTGTAACTATCTTATCTGTCCAACTAGACTATAAGTTTATGGAAGACAGAGAACCATATCTTATATGCAGTGCTAGTGTTTAACACATTTATAACCAGTGCAGTATGATACCATTAATCATAGTAGATTCTGGACACAGACAACCTGGTGGGTCACAGTGGCACATACAATACTGACCCACTTTATATTTCTTTGAATCCTTCATAGCACCTTATACATAAAAGAGGCTCAACATATATCTGTTGGTGATTAAGATTTGGAAGTTTCTATAAAGTAATGTCAGGAGAAGATCCTTGGCTGACAAATATTCTCCCAACTTTATGATGATCTTAGAAAATTTATCTAGTGTGGTTTTTAGCTCTATTGTGTCAGAAACTCATTTTAACTGAATGTACAAACTTCTATATGATTTAGAATCCCAATTAATGTATTTAAAGTAAGAACTATGCATCAAGGTTTACACTAGCCTCGGCAGTGTTTTCTTTAGAGAAAGGCTAATTTTGTGTGGGGAGTCAGGTTATCATGGGAGGATATTGTTACCCAATTAGTTTTTAACAAAGGTGCCAAGGCTATTCAGTAAAAGAGAGGATAGTCTTTTAGCTGGGAAATTTATATATACACTTGTAAAAAATGATCCTAGTCCATCACCTCATGTCATAAACACAAAAGTTATCTCAAAATAGATCATGGACCTAAATTTAAGAGCTAAAACCATAAAACTTCTAGAAGAACACATATGAGAAAATCTTTGTGACCTTGAATTAGTCAATGATTTTTTAGATAGATAAATATAATAATTGAACAAATTTAACTTTATAAAAAAACAAACAGACAAACTTCTGCTCTTCAAAAGAGAGAAAATAAAAAGACCAATACCACACTGGGAGAAAATATTTGCCAAAACCCATGCCTGATAAAAGACTTGTTTTCAGAGTGCATAAAGACTACTTATCCAAAAATAAGAGAAATTAAAGTCAGTTA
This sequence comes from Loris lydekkerianus, assembly GCA_963574355.1. Taxonomy (NCBI): domain Eukaryota; kingdom Metazoa; phylum Chordata; class Mammalia; order Primates; family Lorisidae; genus Loris; species Loris lydekkerianus. The sequence continues at coordinate 28,007 of CAUYPK010086834.1, read as the reverse complement.
CACCCAATTAAAAATGGCAATATATTTGAACAACACTCCCAAAGAAGGTATACAAAATGCTAATAAGCATGTGAAAAGACGTCTAATATGATTATTTACTAAGGAAATGCAAATTAAAATCTCAATGAGATAGCTCTACATATCCACAAAATGGCTGTAATTCAAAAGACTTACAATATTAAGTTTTGGTGAGGATTTGGAGAAACTAAAATTGTCAGATGTTACCAGTGGATATATAAAATGGTATAGTCACTTTGAAATGGAGCTTGACATCTTAAAAAGTTTAACATATACTTTACCTACTCCAACAATTCTATTATTAGCTATCTACTCAACAGAAATCAAAACATTTGTCTGCTCAAAGACTTGTTTATAACTGTTCATGCAGCTTTTTCATTCAATCAAAATGTCCATGAACTAGTGAAAATATTAAAAAGGTATATCCATAAGTTAGAAAGCTATTAATTTTTTTTTAATGATCTAATGTGCTTATATTAACATGGCCCAACTTCAGATTTCTTATGCTAAGTGAAAGGAGCACAACACAAAAGACAATCGTATGATTGCATTTACGTAAAATTTCTAGAAAAGGAAAATTTATAGAACAGAAAACAGATTTATGGTTGCCTGGGACTGAAGATGGAAGTGGGAATTGATTGCAAATGAGCACAAGGGGAATTTTGGTGAGATGGAAATGTTCTAAAACTGAACTGCAATCATGATTATGCAACTGTATAAATTTACTAAAATCATTCAACTGTATACTTATAATGGGTGAGTATTATGATATGTAAATTATGTCTCAATAAAGCTGTAAAAAATTCAAGGGCAAGAGAGTGAACTGCCAAAGAAAATCTTTGAGACATTAAGTGCTATTGATTTAGCCCATCCCAGTAACAGGGAACATTCACCCCCATAGCAATGTTTTGTTAGAAAATTTTCATGGCTACAGATATTCTGAACAAAGAAGAAAGAAATTAGAAATATATTTCTATGATTATATTTATTTAAAATTTTGCTTTGACCAAAGTTCATTCATATGGACACATTCTGGGTTTTGGTTATGGTAATGTAATCAATATTGATATGATCTAAGGATCATTTTATCTCTAAGATGATTTTCATTTTTCTGCTCTGATTCATTTTTGATCATTTTATAGTTTAATAGGAGGACAGTCTTAATTCTGACAGTTTATAGTTTAACTTACAACCAAAGGGAGTAACTCATTTCTAACTAATTATTAACTACAAGTTAAAATTCTCCCAGTGGTCCCTTATACAACTACACACACACACACACATTACTACTTTATTAATAACTTGCAGAATTTCCTTTTTCTTAAAGAAATATTACCTTGCTTTCCCAGAATCTTACAAATAAATCCTTACCATAGTTGAATCTTGTAGACATGGAATACAATATTTAAATGGGAAGAATATATGTTGCAGATATTCCTTATGGGTATTCATAAATTCCTCCAAGAATTTTATTCTTTCTTTAAAACCAGAAATGGTCAAGGAAAGTGGAAAATGTGAATATATTGCAATGTGTAGAGCATTCACTTCCCCAAAATATAAATAAAGTATTTTGGGGGAAAGGATTTGAAGACTGAAAATTTGTGTTGTTGGTTGTCTATATAAATGCGTTTTCCAAATCAACAAAATGATTCAAGACAACCTTTTGTTTAATGAATAAAACATTACATTCCGGTAGATTCAGGACATGGTCACAACAGCCTTTTTGGAACTGGCTTCTCTCACCAAAATGTGCCAGTGAAGATATTGAGTGAGTTCTTTTCTGATGCGCCATCTGTCCATCTACCATAAATTATGTGAAAATCACGAGTCCATACAACCAGGTCTGGTTTAAGGAGGTGACATTGATAAACAGATCAGCTTCAAATACACCATAAATGTCACACAAAGCTTCATGTAACTGGCCAAGACAAACCCTGGTACCAATATATCATTTTAAGAATGATGAGCATAGAGGATGTTCAAAGAGGTCGTTGATTGCTGCTGCCCCAGAAAACAACTTTATTTTCCATTAATGATGAGGCTCAAGTCAATATTATTCTTCCAGGCTTTCTTTTTGCTTGTGTGTGTGTGTGTGGGCCCATGTGCTTTATAATCACATTTAACAGTGTATACTTATTCAATTCAGGATTGCCTCAGTTTGAGATTCTTAGCAGATACATTTTTTTTTAAAAAAAGAAGTAAACTCCTATAAAACTATTTGTATTGCTCCCAAAATGTTTTTGATACTATTAAAGTGTATATTACTTCAGGTAAAACATTCATGTCAGTAGTTTCCAAGTTGGAAGAGGAGAATATAGCTAAAAACTTCTATTTCAATTTTTTATCAAAAAAAAAAAAAAAAAAAAAAAAAAACTTAGTTCTTTGGCAACCATGCCAGGGAATAAAAACAATGACTCTCTGATTATGTCTGTCAAGAACATGGCCAAATGATTTTAAAAATCATAGGGAAAATTCATTGAAATGAGGGTTTATATCTGTCTTTCTTAATAAGAAATAATGTGTAATCCCACCTATCACCTGCAGTGCATCTTACAAGGGTACATGTGAAACTTAGTAAATGTAGATATAAATGTCTTAACACAATAACTAAGAAAATGCCAGGAAGGCTCTGTCAACCAGTGTAATGAAAATGTGTCAAACTGTTTATAAAACCAATGTATGGTGCCCATGATCGCATTAATGCACACAGCTATGATTTAATATTAATAAAAAAAGAAACAATGTGTAGTAAATTTTAATCATAATGTAGACATATGCATGTATAATAAATTTAAAACCATACCTATGCTGAAGCCACTTCTTTTGCTAATCAGATATGTAATCAAGGCATTTGGAGACCACTTAGAAATATCACTCAGAATCGTATTCACTTAGTCCTGATTGTGGATGTTTCTGGTTGAAAACTCATATATAAGCAGGTACTAAAAATATGTGAATTCAGGTGGATAAAAAGAAAACCAACAAATATAAAATCCACTAGAAGTAAGTGGATTCTATCATTTCATTGAGAAATTGATACACTAGAACTGCGAAGCTTTATATTATATTACTGGGGTCACTAAGTGTCTGGGCATCCTTGTCAAAACCTGGAGTACGGTCCCCTTGTTCCACCAGACGAAGAGGAAAAGTACCATGATGTTCTGCCGCTCCGTGCCTGAGGTCAGGTATTGAAAATGATAAGTAACAGAGCAGTGAAAGCAGAGTGAAAATTTCAAGGTAAGTGTCATGAGTAAAAGGCTATTTGTGAAAGCCTAGGTATTAAAATAATTTATTCTCCATAGCTGATCTTTACATGGGGTGGGGGAAAGAGACTTGGTTTAGCTTAGATATTTCTATTAGTAATCTAGTAAAACTGTTCACTTAATTAGTATTACTTTGGATGAATAAGGTAAGCAAATATTTTTTAATGCCTCCTAAGTGATGAGTGAATACTAAGAGTAATTGATGTAACTTATTAGATATTTTCTGTGCTGGACCTTAAGCTAAATTTCTTAAATATATCATTGTGATTAATCCTTACAGCAACTTTTAAAAATAGATGCTACAATACCAATAAAAAAACTGAGGCACAAAGAGATAAAATAACTGGCCAAAAGATTTTAGATGTGGGTTCCTGAAACCTATCTCAGATATGTCCACAAGGGGCTAATTAGTCCCTTTGATGGAGAGCTACAGAGAAAGCCTAGTGATGGGTGAGGAGAAAAGAAGAACTTGGGATGCTGGGAAGGAGCAACCTCTCTTTTAGGTACTCTCTCTTACAGGAACTGAGACTTACCCTCTAATCCCACCAGCTGCGTAACCTGAAGCTTTCTTCAAGCTCCAGACATACTCTGGCACCATGAAGGGCAAACATGCTTCTGCGGCTGTAGCTGTATGTGGTGTTTCAGGCTTGTGTTGGCCTTGCAGTTCTCCCCACTCTGACCTTGATCCTGTGGCTGCTCAGTGTCTGGCCTTCTCATTCCCCTGTGGCTACTCCTCCTGTTCCTGAAAATCAGACTCAGAGACTGAGGGTGTCGACAAAAACTGCCAGATATTTCTCAGGCTAACCATAGCCTTCTTAAATCTTTGCTCATGGGTGGTACAAGATTGAAGTCTAACAGCGCCTGCTAAACCTCATCACCTGCCCTGATCTTGTTTGACTCTTAAGCAGATGGTACTAGCCTTGTTCTGTCTAACTAGGGCTCCCCGAGAAGTTGGCCTATGCCTTGCTTTGCACATCACCTTGCTCTGCTGCCTGCAAAGAAGTTGCCTTTTTAGCCTCATTCTCTTGTTTTGCCTAAAGTCTTCCTTCTTGCCTTCCTTAATCTGGGTTCCTTCCTGTGCCTGAGCTCAATTAAAATAGGGCAAAATTGTGGAGTTTGCCTTAATTCTTACTGTCCCTCCCCCTGTCGCTTTGTGTTGCTTATACTCATTGACATTCAGGTTTTAAAAGTATCATCATCATTTGCATTTTGGTTTTATATATTTATTTTGTTTTAATAAAATAAAGAGAATAAATGTAAAGTCCTTTTTTGTTTTCCCACTTAGGCTCTCTGTTCTTTTTCTCCCTCTCCCTAGAGGCATTCAATATTATGAGTTTCAATTGATATTATTTTATTTTTATCCATCTATTTTCTATAAATAATGAATAATAATTAATGTTTACTAAATAATTAGTAGCACCCAGCCATGTTCTAAGTTATTTATAGGCATTCTTTGACTCTTAAAAACAATCCTTCTTGGACTCTTGAAAATAAGTGATATTATTATCTCTTATACATGCAAAAATTGAGGCACTATGAACTAAAATAACTTGCACCAGGTCCCTCAGCTAATAAGCAGCAGAGTTGGTGTTCAAAATCAGGCCTCTGACTCAAGAACCAGTAGGCTTAACCACACACTAATGCTTTTAACCACTCAGATGTTATGTGGTTTTTTGTGGTGTTGAGCAAGTGAGTTTTTACAGTGTTCAAAAATACATTTAAAAATTTCAATTTCTTTTTCTTTTTAGCAGTTGTGTTTTTAATATTTACTGTTATACAATATTCTGTCAGAAATATGACTCGTAATTTACTGTTATATTCCCCTGGATGGGTATCTAGAGTGTTTCTGGCTCTTCTCTGTCCCAAGCTATGTTACAACGAACACTATTGTGGTTATCTCTTTATTAACAACCATTTTTCTCTCTAATTCAAATGTTGCTATTTCACCAGTGCTTTTTGTCAGTTGATAAGAAGAAGTGGCTAAGCATTTCTCACCAATATCTGATTGATTAATAATAGCTTAATACTTTACTGGGCTTTGCTTTTTTTTTTTTATTAAATCATAGCTGTGTACATTAAAGCAGTCATGGGATACAATGTGCTGGCTTTATATACAATTTAGGGGCTTTGCTTTTTAAGAAACCCACTTGTTTGCTGAATTTAACCTATAATGGTTGAAGTGATTATGTGAAGAGTTTAAGAAACTAGGAGGAAGTGGTGGATGTGAAGATGCTGTGGGGGGAGGAGATATTCCCAGTGCTTTCAGGATTTCTGTTATCCATCTGATAGAGCTGAATTTTCTCCTCCATATCATGGAAATCTAGGTCTCCATGAGAGTCTTTGTTTTAGCGTTAATATTCCAAGAGTAGTTTAGATGCTACCTGAACTGCTTTCAGTACTCCTTTGTATACTTTCTGAATAATAAATGTATAGATAGACTATCTATTAGATTATAGAATACTCTGCACTATAATAGTGAGAATAATACATAATAAAATATATTTATAAATCTTGATAACAATGGGGTGAATATATTTGCACTTCAACTGGGATTTCCTCTCAAGGCCAGTTAGTCTTGATCTTTAATATTTAAGTTGTTTGCCCTTTGAAAAGAGTTCCAGGGGGAAACATCAGAGAGTTATCTACCAGAAGCCTCAAAATATTTTATGTGGTGACAACTACACTTTCTTATTTATGGAGAAGCTTTGCTAGTAACAAGGTTTTTCTGGATGAACTCACTGTAAATAAACTCAGTTGCCTTTTTGTTATTTTAAGTGTGTGGTTTATCATATATATCTTCATACACAAATGCCTTAAAATAAAAGAACAATTGGACCCAAACTTTAACAAGAAGAGAAGTACAAGATACCATTAACAGCCCAGCATTGAGAAGGAACATAGGCCATGGAACTAGAACACTGGCTCTAATTCTAAGACAATTTTGGAGAAGTTGTAAAATTATCATAAGCAGGATCATAACAAAACTGATCCTATCATGTTGTAAGATGACTATAGTTTCTAAAGTAATATGGTTTTGCCAAATGAATTAAAAAATATATGACCCATTTTTTAAATATTGAGTGGTATAGATACCTGACACATAGTGATATATGTGAAGATATGTTTTTAAATTTATTTTAAAATGAGCATAGTTGTAATGGGGCAAATGGTCTAAAACAGGGAAAAAATGTTTTATGTCTTTCTAAAGCCTCTCCCATACACTTTGGGAATTAAAACCTGCCTCCCTACTTCAGGCCAGTGGTCAGGGAGGGGAAGGGAGGTGTCCTTTTTTCTTTGTACAAAACAGGAAGGAAGTGTCTCAAGGGAATTATCCAGGGGAGGACACCAGGTTGTCTTAACCAAAGATGGGATGAATCTGAGACAGCAACTGTAATCAATTAGCAATGGTCTGACAGTGAAAACCTCCCATTTATAAGATCTGTATTTCTCCTCCGAGGCATGACCTTGGTACTTTAAAATAAGAGTTTGCCGACCTCCTCATTTGCTGGCATATTAATAAACTTCTCTTTCCTTCTCCTTAAATCCCTTGTCCTCATTCTTTTGATGCACCCTCAGGGACAAGTGCTGAACTTCTGTAACATAGTCATTTTTTTTTTTTTTCATGCCTAGAATTACTGTGAAAAGAAAAATGGTTTGACTTGTGTAGAGCACTGTGTGTGAGAGAGAAGATTGGCCCATTGGTAAGCTTTCTACATTGTGATTCTGTTTTGCACAGACCACTTAACTACCTAGTGGCTGCAAGTAAGAATAATGGTAATTGGTTACCTTTAAATGTAAGTGTAACACATCTTAATCAGAGAATATAGCTACTTCTGCCCAGAAGAGGCCAAAGGCAATAGGTTAATGATAATGGAGCTGAGAAACCAATACCCTCCCCCCTCCCCCAATATGGCATTTTGATATCCTGGATTAATTGAAGAAGCCTCAAGTTCACTTCTTCACTAGCAGTTCTCCCCCAAATTTGAAGTTACTTTACCTACCAAAGATCCTAGATGAATGACTGTTCTGTTCTTCCTATTCCTGTAAGAGCGGGAATGTGACCATATCTGAACCAAGTTTTTAAGAAGATAATGTCCTGGTCTCTCATACTCACTCAAATCCTGAAGAAACGTATTACTAGTTAATCTTTGTTGCCCATCCATTTCTCATCACCAGTAATCCTTTTTTACCCTTCAAAAGAATTATTTTCTTCTCCCTTTCATAATCCATTTTACCAGAAATTCACATAAGCTTCTAATCTCCTTTGGGAAGTTGAGTTTTCATTCTGAAGGCTTCCAGGTATATGTGTAAAATAAATTTGTAGCTCTCTCTTTTTTTTTTTTAACTAATAAATCTACCTCATGTCAGTGATTTTTCAGTGAAAATTAAAGGGGGCAAGAACCTTTGCTTTCCACAATGCAATGGGTATACCTACCTTTCTCTTATCTCATCTCTTTAAAATAGTCTACAGAGAGGATGAGATGTCATCTTTTAGGGAAATATGGATTAAATATGGATTGCACAGGCACTCCCTAGGTTATGAACAAGATAAGTTCTGTAGGTTTGTTCTTAAGTTGAATTTGTAAGTAAGTCAGAATAGGTACATTTACCCAGGACCTGTAATAGCTTTCATTTGTAAGTGAGAGTTATTTGTAAGTGGACACTGCCTGTAGTAAAGTAGTAGCCATTCCATCCCCAATAAAAAGAGATAATGTGATTTGTTCATCCACCTTCCCACAAGATTGAGAGTGCTTGAATTATCTTCCATGTTTCCCACCTCTCCCTATGTAAGTCACCAAGGATGACTTGTTAGAAAATGCTGGGCTACTGAATTGGTGGCTCATCTGTTCTTTAGGCTTGAACATGGAGAAGAGGGCAACAGGGACATGATAGAGTTGAAGAAAGAAATTTCAGGGCATTAGCCTACATGTCTGTGTCTGGCATGGTAAGAATATTTGAGTGGAATTTGACTGAAGGTGAGTAGGTGGTTGAGGATTAAGTTTGTTCAATCACTGCCCCCTTCTAGGTGCCACCCATTGGGCAAAGGGAGGCTAATAGAAAGAAAATGGGGAGAAGATCCCCTGGGGTAGGGCCCAAGGAGCAGAGGAAGAGGCTGAACCATAGTCATTTACTCTGCATCAGGGGAGGTGGTGCAGGGAGGGACACCCAGAAGTCCATCTCAGAACCCAGAAATACCTCTCATGAGGTAGGTGGTATATGATGGAGAAAGGGAAATGAGGGCCAGACAGGGGTGGAGTGACAAAGAAGAGAGTCTTATTTCCCATGAGTAGTCACTTGTAGAAAATCTTTTAGCTCCTTCATCCCTGCAACCCCAGGAAAGTAATGATAGCAAAGAAAGTGGGAATCACATGAGAGGGGAAACTCCAATAGTTCCCTTTCTTTCCCCTGCTACAGCCACAGAAGCCACCAGTCCAGCCTATCTGAGATTGTAGAGGAAGATCCCTGTGATTGAATATGAGATTGAAATTTTAAATAGGCAACGAAATCATCAAACAACTTAGAAAATTGGACTAAGATATTACTAGGGAGCCTAAAATCCAGTGGGAATAGAAGAAATGCAGACCATATTTTCATGGTGAAACCATAAATTGATGCACTTTGATGAAATTAGTTAAATTAGTTACTAATTATTCATTATAAATACAGGAGAACCTCCATAGTTGATAACCTCCCTGCATTGATCACCTCCTTACATTGGCCTAATTTTCATAGTTGGGACATGAATTATATGTATGTATCAGTATAGTAGTCCTAGTTCCTTATGTTGACCACCTCCATATGTTGATCAGTTTGTTATAGTCCCTTGGGTGGTCAACTTACAGAGGTTCTACTGTATTCCTCTCCTCATAGGACCAAATGTCCTGAGTAGTTGTTCCTCCAGATGGATCTTATGAGCTTTTCACTTAGTCCCGGCAGACATGAAACTTGGCCTGCTTTCCATATGGCTAATCTTAAATTGTTCATGCATTTGTTCATTTATTCAATCTACATTTATTGAGCATTTAGTGTGCCAGACACCAAACTACTGAACTAGACTCTTGGGATAATTAAGCCAGCCAAATAGTCAGTTCACATGATTTTATGTGGAATGAAAAAATTTTTTTTTTCTTTTCAGCTCTCAAGGCACTGGCAGACACTTCAAAAAATAAATCGCAGGCTTTGCAACTAAATAGCAATCTGCACTTCCTCCTAGAAATAATGGTGACAATGCATCCTAGGTTTTCCAGGACAGTCTTAGTTTCTTATAATTTTATTTTATTTTTCAATAAAGTAAATGTATTCAATATGTAGCTAAATGCAATTTATTTTTTATGAGTTTGTAGTGCATTTCATTTAAATTTATAAATGATGAAACATTCTTTGTTAGGCCAATACCCCAAAATTTTATTTGGAAAATGTGTATGCTTAATGCTATAGTTATTTTTTTAAGCAAATGATCTAGATTATGATGACAAAAAACACAAAATATGAAAATTATTGTTTCCTAGAAACCCAACTTTCCTGGCAGCTGTATATTTTGGAATCTGACCCATTTTAAAGGTATAACGTACTGCAGCTAATGTAACAGTCCTCCTTAATGCCAACTTCAACCCAAAGTGACGTGAAATCCGTTGATGCTCTGTGCTTGAGAAGGTATGAGTGATGTACAGAGGGAGTCTTCATTCAGGTCATACTTCATATAAGAGGAGATGAAAGAACAAGGAGGGAGAGGGCAGCACCTGTGGCTCAAGGAGTAGGGCGCCGGCCCCATATACTAGAGGTGACAGGTTTAAACCCCACCCGGCCAAAAACTACCAAAAAAAAAAAAAAAAAAAAAAGTGAGGGAGAGTGTTGAGAGACAGAGATAAAGAGACAAAGTGATTTGGAGAAGGAGAGAGGAAAGCAAGCCAGGGTGAAATAGTTTGTATCCATCTCAGCTCTCATCTCAAAATAATTTCTTACACAGGCCATTCAGGAAGCATGATGAGGATCATAATCAGCCATTGTTTTTAGATTCCTTTTAGTTTTATTGTGGAATAATTTAATTAAAATACGTTTTTATTACCCATTTACTGCCTCTGTCTGCTCTCTCTCCTGCTGTAATTTCCTGAAAAGGAGATGCCTGACATCCTCTGGGCATCCCCGCTAGCTTTTCAATCATTCATTTATATCTTCTGAGTTAGTTTCATTTTGCCAAAAGAATCCTTTTCATGTTTAGCATTCTTGTCACCTAAAATAAGTAGTCTGATTATCTGATGTGCTGCATAGTTACAGGGAAAAAATGCTTCAGGTTTTTTTTTTTTTTTAATCTTTTCTTCAAACATGGATTAAAAATAGAAGCATCTCAGTAAGAAATTCCTTCTAGAAACATGCTTTTCCACTTTTCCAAATGTGGTAGGCCTAATAGTGTCCCTCCTCCTTTATAAATAATGATACAAATCCAAATTTTCTTGTCTAAATTCTTGTAGATTATAAACTTTCTTGAGTGACATCAAATGTTCTATCTTGGACTGAATTAGAAATATGAGCATGTGGATGAAAGAGATCCTAGCTTTTTTTGAATTGACTTGGCTAAAACTCTAAATTGAGCTATGGCAGCCCTCTTTGTTGATAACTCTTTGTGGAAGCAGGCCAGCAATTGTCTTATTTGTTGTCAGATTCTTTAGTGTTCTCTCCTTTTTCTACTTTGGATAGCAAGGAACTGCTATCTGTTAGGCAAAATCAGCCAATGGGAAGAGAAGACTGAGGAGCAAGAAGAAGGAGGCACTTAAGGTCATCCCTCCTTCTCTCATGCTGATTTAGGCAGATCTCTGGCAGTAGCTGTACTACGTCCTTAACTACAGCTATTGTCAGGTAACCTCTCATTCAGTGAAGCAGTTCCTTCCATGGTTCTTTCCCTCATTCTATGCCTCTGGCTATGGGTCTCCCATAAAATCACATTCTTTTTTCTCTGGGGGTAATACTCTCTTTTCTGCTGTTGCTAATCTATGCATTGCTTCCCAATTTCCCATTTGGTTTTTCAGCTCTGAAAATAGTTGTATAACCATTTGCCTGTATTAAACTTTGTTTATTTGAAATACTTAAAATGATTTAGGCTTTCCTGATTAGACCTTGAGTGATACAATTATTTTTATATCAGGATAAGTCCCCCAAGAAGGAATTCTGAACTTAGGTTACTTGCTTCTTTTAATGTGAACACAGTAAAGCATTTCTCTCTGGTGAAAATGGGATACTATAATTAATATATGTCATTAATAATATCACAATGACTTAAATTATTATCTGGTTTATCTGGAATAATGTACCAATTGCAAAAAAGCTTTAGGAGAAAAAAGTAGTTATTCAATTTGACTACAAAAATTAACTGACTGTCTCTGATTATGATGGACTACTTACAAAGTGAAAATGATAAGCTTTAAGTTCTTATCTCAAGGGACAGCCATAGACTATTTTGTCATTTTTAGAATATTTATTATTAAGAAAAAAATCAAGATTGGGCATCAGAATCATGTGTACAGAGTTATTATGCAAGTTAAAAAACACAGAGTCACCAATTTATCATGTTAGTACTAAACCATTAATTTTAAGTAGTGGAACTCTGAGAATTAGGATAGGGAATATTTGAGCAGATTCAGTTGAATTTGAGAAACTGGTTCCCAATATATCCCCAAGGTTCTTTTACCAGCAAATGTAACTATGTTCAATAAGACTCATCTTCTTTAATTTAAAGAGCCTATAATTTTTTAATCTGAAGAGGTTGCCTTGAAAGAAGATGTCTATTTTTCTCAAGACTTACCAAAATTTCTCATCACTTCAAGAACCATAACTAAAGTCAAATTTTAGCACACCTTATATGGAAAATTGTAAGGGTCTCTCTAAGAATAAATAACTTATACACCAAAAAAAATTGCAAATATTTGCTAATTTTTATTAGAAGTTGTTTGCAAAACATGTATGACAATAGAATCTCTATCAGAAAGAATAAAGTGAAGACCATAATGTAGTATTGGTCAGATTTATCAATATAGATGTATTTACATTAAATTTTGTGTTAAATGTACTAGCTCAAGCAGCTGAAAATTGTAGTAAAAATTCCTTGATTGTTTCACTGAAACATGGAGTTAATAATGGTCTGCATGAAATGAGGATAAGATGCCAGAACTTCCCTAGAACAATGCTGAAGGATTCAAAAAAACATAAGGAGATGCAAATGAAATGATGTGATGAGTTTATTACATGTAGTCTACTTACTCTCTTTCTGACTATTCATGCAAGAGAACCCAGAGAATTTTTCTTTTGCTAAACTGTTGATAAATTCATTAATGAGGGGATCCCTCATATTTTAAAATGTCTATGATGACATTCCTCTGTAGATTGTGGATAATAGTATGATTTGGTGACTTTCAAATGAATTGATTTCAATAGGCAGATCAGATATTAGATGTCAGCGATCAGCCAGCAGTAGCACTTTAATGGTAGAGAAAAGATGACCACAGTTACCGTAATAAGCAGGAGAGTTGAGTGGCAATCAAGATGTTTTTACTTACAGGGATATATGATGGTAGCTAATTGATTATAATTTCCTTAGGAATTAAATAGAAGGATATCTTAACAAAGAATTATTTCATCTACATAACCAGAAAGCTTTAGGTGTATTGACTAGAAAATGTCTTGCATAAGTGCAATAGGAGGTCATTACCTCTCTTCTTCCCAGATATAAGCCAGTTGACAGATGCAGAACCGAAGGAGGAGGCTAGGTTCTCTTGAAGAAGGATTCTGGAATACTGCTACAAGTGTATATTCTGAGCACACACATGTGCATGTATGTGTATGTATGTGTATTCAGTAGAGCCTCTGTAAGTTGACCACCCAAGGGACTAACAAACTGGTCAATATACAGAGGTGGTCAGCATAAAGAACTAGGCATATTATATTGATATGTACATGTGGGGAAGGTCTGGTCTATAAAAGTTAGGTTGCCAATTTAGGTAGGTGGTCAATGAAGGAGAGTCTAATATATATTCACACATACACACACACACACACACACACTGTAACTTGTTCTCATCTCCAAGTCTTCCCTAAAGGGTCTTGGAATTATTTATTAAAATGACTCCACAAAGGTGAAAGAAAAAATATCTAAGAATTAAACATTTTTTTTAGACATGGATTCTTAAATGGTGCTTTTGCTACTCCAAAAAGCAACTCTGGTTCAGTGATCAGAACTAAACTTTATGGAATGTTTTGCCTCTAATTCAACTCATTGTGTACCCAACCTGTGGTTATTTTTCTCAGTCCCAAATGCAGAGTTAGAATACATAAACTTTGAAGCTGGCTGAATCCCTACACTGTATCTTTGACTCATGGAATGATGACTATTATACTACAAAGAGCCTAGTAAAAGCCCCTAGAAGTTTATCTTCCAACTGAAATGGTAAATCAAAAGTGATACTTGCAGAGACTACAGAGTAAAGAACTATTAAATAAGATTTGCAGGACGCAGGTGATGGTTACTATCACATTCATGCTTGCCCCAGATTAAAGCTGATGGATCTATAAAAATAAGTAGGAATTTTACTAAAATTAATTAGTAATATCAATGGTAGCTATATTCTAGATGTGATATGTTGGCTGAAGCAAGCCAACACAACTCCTGGCACCTGGTGTTCAACTATTAATGTAATAAATGTTTTTATTTCCCATGCAATGAACAAGGATTATTAAAAAAAAAATTGTTTCATTTGGAAGGGGCAGCAGTGTACCTTCTCTGTCTCACTCCAGGGCCACAACAACTCTTATTCTCTGTCATAAGCAATAAAGGTGTTGATCATCTGTACATCTCATGGAATATCATGCTGTCATTAAAGACATTATGCTGATTAGTTCCAGTAAGCAAGTGGACTGCAGTGGGCTTAAGTTTTATTGAAAAATGTTCAAGTTAACACATGACAAATTTCTGTGCCTTGCATTCCTGGCTAAAGAAAAAGGTACACATAAACCTTGTGGGCCTTTATGGAATTTGGAGGCAATATAAACTATAAATTGGTGTGTTTTTCTGATTATATACTGAGTATCTCTTATGATTACTAGTTTTTAGTAAGGCTTAGAGAGAGATAAAATTCTGTTTCAGGTCTAGGCTTTCATACAAGTACAAATTATCCTGTCATTTGTAACTTAATGTCTAGCAGATCTTACTGCATTGTGGCAACTAAGGATGTTGGTTTAAGTCCCCTACAAATTAATCAGAAAAAAAAACAATAGTATAGGCCATTACAGTTATAAAGTATTAATAAATTAATGTATTTTTCTATTGATGAATTCACTTATAATTGGACTCTAGAATTTAACCACTTGACCATGGGACACCAAATGACTATATCTTCTCAGCTGCCCATCATGAAGTAGGTAGCATTTGATTTACCAAACCATACAGTCGGATTTGTGTTGTAGGAAAACATCGTCAAATAAAATGAAATAGGGCTTAAATCGGTCTGGAAGGCACAAGTAAAGTACACAAATAGTGGCCACAGATTCCTCCATCTACTTTTGGCCTCATAGGGGAATTTCTATGACTCATTGATGAAAGATAAATTAACTCAAGGCTGGTTTACAAATAGATCTTTACACTTCCCTGAAACAGGCCAGAAATTATTACTGCTGTACTAAAGAATTAGTGAGAGTGAGATAGCCCTTAAAGGAAGTTGTTCAGGAAAATCTTATCACTGGGGTAAACTTCAGATGGTACATCTAGTTATTTCTTTTGCATATAAGGGTATGACTTGAGATATAGATCTATATTATCACATTGGAAGTGGTTATTAATTTGACCGCTGAGGAACTCAGAACAAATATAATTGGAAGATTTTTGAAAATGAGGTTTAGGATACAATATGTCCATAGATCCCTTGTGATAGTATGAGAACTTTTGTCTTTCATGTGAATGTTTCTCAAAGGATATCTATCTATAAGTATCCTTTAATAATCAGGTGGGTAAGATGACACGTTCTATGGGTATCAGTTAGTCTCTTGTCTTAGCCACTTTTATGTTAGTTAGCTCAATGGGATGGCACCTAATGGCAGAGAAGGAAACTTTGTGTAGATGCAATAAGATGGACTATCATTCTTTAAAGCTGACATGGCTACTTGATCCTGAACATTTAATCTATTAAAAGCAAAACCTCATCTGTGTCTCAAATATGGAACTCTTCTACCACCAGAGATCAAGCTGTACACCTGATAGTAGTTTAATTATATTTGATCCTTTCCCCATCATGGGTCAGGGCAGTAACTTGTACTTAACTGAAATTTATTCTAATTGGTTTTTAATTGTTTTACATGTCTAAAATATTTTACATGAAGTAATCATTATCAACCCATGGGCCTTATTCATTATGATAGTACCCTACACACAAAATTGCTTTTGACTGAGAAATTTATGTCACAACAAAAGAAATGCCTGTGAAATTTGTTAGTTTTATCCTTGTTCCTTCTCTTTCAAAAGCACCTGGCCTTATAGGATGATGTGTCATCAACTGAAGACAGCATGAGCACCGGGTAGGGGACAGCATTCTGTAAGATTAAGTTGCACTCCTATAAGATGTAGCATTTGCTTTGAACAAGAGACCAATAAATGATCCTTTTTTTCAAGGCTGGTTTAGAATTCGCAAGTCTTGGTAATAAGTATAAGTAGGTCTGGAACTCTCATTAGAATACCTAATGGCACATTTATAGAATTTTTGTTTTTCATCCCTATTCTCATATAGATATCTTGATTTGCTAAGGAAGATTATTTCCATCAGGGGACACAATACTTAATCCATTGAATTGGAGCTATTTTGGGCTTTTCATATCATTAAGCCAATAGGCAAAGAAGGGTGATTGGTTCTGGCTGGGTAATTAATTCTGAATACTAAGGGTAAATTGACTTGTTTCTACACAATGGCAGTAGGCAGACACTTAAAGCCTGGATCTCAGATTTGGCATATAAGTAAACTCACTACAGTGTCTCTTAGTAATTTCATATCCAATAGTAAATGTCACTGGAAAATAATAATAATAGTATTAATCCAATAACAGCAAAAAACTAAGTATGCAGTGATTGCAGGAATAACTTTAACACCCTACCAGTCAAATAATACTGACTGAAATGATGGTTTAGAGCAAGGATAACATTGTGTTTGAGGAAATAAATAATCAATAGCAACTATTTTTTTCTTCTTTGTTGATATCAAATACCAACATAGTAGAACAACTTTGGAAAAGAATTTGGTAGTTTCTTAAATATATTCCTTCTATAAGATGTAGCCATTACACTTTTATGTATTTATCCAAGAGAAAAGAAAATAAATACCCATATGAGGAAATGTAAATGAATATTCATAGCAGCTTTATTTGACATAGCTCCAATTGCAAACAATCCAATGTTCATTGGCAGATACATACATAACAAATTATGACATATTGATATAATAGATACTACTCAACAATAAATAGGAATAAATTATTAATCAACACAACAACATGGATGAGTATCAGAATAACTGTATTAAGGAAATCAGAGAAAACACTGTATGATGTCATTAACATAAAATTCTACAAAATGAAATCTAATTTATAGTAATATAAGATCAGTGATTCACTGGAATTGCTGGGGCAGAGAGGGACCAAGCCAGGGATTACCAAGGGGCATGAGGAAATCTTGGTGAGTGATGATTTCAAAGGTATAGTGAAATGTCAAGATGTATTAAATTGTGTATTTTAACTATATGTACTTTATTGTACGTAAATTATAATTCAATAAAGCTGTGGAAAAGATACCAACTATGCCTCATGATCTGTGGTGAACTATAGCAGCTATGTGTGTTTCTAAGGTATGTGTTATCATGTAGTTCCTCATTTCCTTTCACCTACTATTTTGTTTCAAAAGTGTTGGTATTTACAATGAGTTCTGAGGTCAGTGGACTAGTGATAACCTGAGCTATCATATAGAGATACTGTAGTTCAATATGGACATGAGGATGGATGGGTCTTTATATCTCTCCATTTGGGAATAGGGTGATAACATGTTTGTGTACTTCAGGATAGCTATTCTGTGGATTTGTGGCTATGGGAGAATAAAAGTGAGCAAGAGAGTGCAATGAATGCTGAATAGCAGAAAAGGGGTGGACTGTGTCAGTCAGCTGATGTTTCTCTTATATTCACTCTCTATACTTCTCCAACTCTGGTCTGTGTCACAGATAAATGCATCTCCCATATTTCCTTGACTATTAACTCCTGGGCATGCTTGATGAATGAGAAGTAACAGGGGAAAATCAGAGAAAAAGAAGCCAGTATTTCTTCCTCCCTTGCTCAACATGGTGGTATCTTTGAAGCAAATGCATCTCCTTAATGATTTCAGCTCTTTCTAGAGAGCCCATCTTGCTCCATCTACCCCTGTAAGGAGAAGTCACTGCCATGGTCCTAGTTCCAGCCAAACATCCTTGGCTTCTGAGTTCTTATAACATCACATAGTGGTTTTTGCTGTTGCTAAGATCACCTCATTGTCTCAATTGGATTTCTTAACTCCTTCATCACTTATGGAAAAAATGCCCTGTATCAAATTCTCTTTGTTTGAAAAATAATTCCTTTTGTTTGAAATACTTGGGAGTTGAAATATCTGGACCTAACTGATATGAGAAGTAAATAAGCTGGGTAAACAAAGAGAACACAGGTCATTTTAATTTCAGCTCAGGGTGTTTATCCCAAAAGGTACTGGACAAATGTGTTAATTCTCTTTGATGTGGCATTCATTTTGCACAAGCCCGTCACTAATATGACCTCTACCAGTTTCTTCAACCTCCCTCTGACATATCCTACATTGCTCTGCAATTCAGTCATTCAGAATCATTTGAACTTCCCCAAATGGGCATTACTGTTTTACTCCTCCATGCTTCTGCCAGTTTTCTGGGAAACCACTACCTTTGCTTTCTGACTTATCTTCTCAAGACTCCATTTAAATACCAACATGATCCCTTGAACTGACGCCTAGACAGAGTGATCACACTACTCTTCTTTCTAAACTCTGTTCTGTGTATTTACATGCATATTTATTCATGCAAAACACCATGAGCTTCTTGAGGATAAGGAGTTAGTCCTCTCTGTATCCTTGCACATAGAAGACTCTCAAGTATTTGATAAATGAATCATTGAAAAAATAACAGTGATGAGTGGTGTTTGTACTAGATGTTTCTTAAAGATCAACCCATTATCTCCCTAGTAGCAAGGTGAATGCTTTCAGTCACCCAAAGTGTTTTGACAGCTGAAAATATTAAATAATAGCCTATGGCCATATCCTTGCTTCTGTAAAAAGAAGCAGAGCTCATTTGGAAGACATCTGTACATCACTGGGGCCCTCCAACAAGATAAAGAAAAATGTAGCAGTCTGCCAGCAGCTTGCTTGTTTCATAGTGGCTTGTTTTCCAGCCTATAGGATATTGGCCATAATCCCAATGAACAAATGTTGATCAGGCTGAAGTAGGGCAGGCTATGAAAATGGAATAAACAATGGTCCTCCGACAGGCTGGAATAAAGCATATTTAATGCCTTTGGAACTCACATTAACAATCATTCTAGGTTATTGTGCAGGCCTTCATTTTCTATTTACTTGAGTATTGCAGTTGCCTTCAGGGAATTGAAGCTACTGCCCTGACAAAACAGCTCAATCATGCTGGTTCCTCAATGATGGTGACATAACCAGAGCTGTGATCACCGGGAATTTTTTCTCCTTTCTCTAAACCTAATGCATCATGAGCAGTTCTCCTGGGTAAGAGGTAAAAATGATTTGTAGAAACCTATGAAGGCTGGAGGCCCAGTTTTCTGCTATTTGAGAGATGATTTATACTTCTTTATGATTCTGAAATGCTGCACTCTGAGAAGGTTTGCAATTTTGTGGGTTTGCTGGTTTCAAACCAGCAGCATTAAACCTATTGCATTAACAGGGTAGATTGTCAACACTCCAGTGTCTCATCTGTGATAGGCAGAGGCAGGGGTGGAGGTCAGGAGAGATCTGCCCCCCCATTTCTCTCGCGTGCAGCCGCTGCTCCAGATTTAAGACACAGGTAAAAAGTGATGTGGATACAATCCCCTCAGAAGCAGCCTGTCAGGCCTCTGATCCTCATCAGCATTTCTGAGAGCCAATTGAAAAGTATGTTTTGGCTTTGCCAGGGGGAGAAGGGGTGAATGTCCGCTCAAAACATTTCTAGTATCTGGAAAGATCGGTCTTGTGCCTGAGGCAAAGGGCATTAAAAAGAGAAGCTCTGCTGTCACCTGCTTCAAATTGGTTTTGCCTGCAGCACAGACGAAAGGTGTCTGTGCTGAAGAGAAAGGAAACCAGGCAGGGAGGGCTGCTTTTCATGTCAGGCAGCTGAGAGAGGCAGGAACATTTCACATTTAAGAGATGAAACCTTTGGGACTAAAATTGAGGGATGACGAAATGAGTTATTTCACCAAGCTCCAGTTATCAAATCCTGCTAGCTACTCTATTTACTATGAATTTTTTCTCACCCTGATAAAACACTCTGTTCTCAGCACATGTAAAGTGCGATTATCCATGTCTTGGGAAAATTGTAGAGGACTGGATTACACCAGTGTTTTCCCAACTGTGCTCTGTGAGGTAGGTATGTCAGAAGACAAAATTTCATCTGCCAGTAAGTTTAAGAACAAAGACTTATGGTCCCTCTGTACTAATTTCCTACACTATTGTAATAAATTACCACAATTTTAGTGGAATAAAACAACACAGATTTATTCTCTTACAATTCAAATTCTGCTACAATCCAGGTGTTGGACAGGCTGTGTTCCTTCTAGAGCAGTGAGTGTTTCTCAACCTTTTTTATCTCACAACACATTTGAATCATAAGTGTGCTGTACATTTAAATTAGATAGATCAAAAGAAAAGCAAAAAGAATAACTTACTGTGCTTTGAACTTCTTTAGAAAATAATTCAATTAATTTTCTTTAAAAATTTTCATGGCATACTTAAGATCCTATCATGGCACGCAGGTTAAAAATTACTGTTCTAGAGAGTCTGAAGTGCAAGACATTGCTTTGTCTTTTCTGGCTTCTAGAGCACCAACATTCCTTGGCTGGTGATCCCTGCTGTCATTGTCACGTCTCTCTGACCCTGACATTCCTGTCTCTGATGACACTGGGCCCATCTGAATAATCTAGGGTAACCTATAACATCTTCATCTAAAGATCTTCAACTTAATCATGTCTTCAGCCTCCTTTTCCCACAAATAGTGACAGGTTTGGGAATCGAGCTGTGAACATCTTTGGGGAGTACCTTATTCTGTCTAGTTGTCCTTCCCTCATTAAAACTCACAGTGCTTAACAGCACATTAAAGGTTCTGAAGGGCCTTGTAAGGTAAGGAACTATGTCTTATTTTCTCTCTCTCTTTTTTTTTTTTTTTTTTTTTGAGACAAAGTCTCACTATGTCACCCTTGGTAGAGTGCTGTGGCGTCACAGCTCACAGCAACCTTGAACTCTTGGGCTTAAGTGATTCTCTTGACTCAGCTTCCCAAGTAGCTGGGACTATAGGCACCCACCACATGACCTGGCTATTTTTTTGTTGTAGTTGTCACTGTTGTTTAGCAGGCCTGGCTGGGTTTGAATCTGCCAGCTTTGGTGTATGTGGCTGGCACCCTAGCCTCTGAGCTACAGGTGCCGAGGCATATGTATTTTCTTTATCCTAGAGGGTCCCAAATCTATTACCATTTCTGTTTTAATCCCAAGAATATCTGTTCTTTTATGGATAACAGCTTAATAAATTAAAGACTAAATAATTCTAGCTTTCAGAACTTAATACATGTAATCTTATTGTCACATTTTAACTCACTCTTGTATATGTGGCAATGGGACAGAAGTGGGTTTGAAATTTGTCTCTCATCATAAGAGTGATGTCAGGCCAACCATTATAAAATCTCAAAACCTTAGCATCCTCATCTGTGAAATGGAGATAAAGCTAAGGATGACCTGATGGCTATGTGAGATTTAGGGAATGACAAGTGAAAATTCCCAGGCACACTGTAGAGATTTTAAAAATGTAAGTTTCAATATCCTTGGATAAATGAGTTGTTATAAAGTGACATTTCAGCTAAATTTTCATAATTATTTCCTCCGTCTATCTCCCTCACTTAGTTGGTAGTTAGGATAAGTTTTCCCTTGAAATAATTTAGAAACCTTGAATATCAGTTTGGTATTCTTGGTTGTGGGTTTTAATATGGTACTGTTTTAATCTAGGAAGCAGGAATCAGTGGCACACAAAATATTAACATATGCTTAACATCCATTATCCTTGTGACCTACTTGGGGGATTATTTGAAAAGTGGCTTTTACTCTCAATTTCATTCTTGTGAACTGTTCTCATCCCTGGGTTTTTTCTCACTTTTGTTGCTGTCTACTCATACACTAAAAATGGGTTTTAAAGGAATTCTGAGTTATTAAATTATCTCGTGTGTAAGATAAGCTTCACTCATGTTTATTTCTGATTTGTGTATGTTCTAGTAATTTTGGTTGTCCACAAATATACCATCTCTTCTTCCAGTCACATGGTGGGATAGTACTTCCCTTATGAATTTAGGTATAGCCATCCAACTTGCTGTGGCCAATACGATGTGAGTGGAGATTTGTGTCCCTTCTGGGTGCGAGCTTTAAGAGCCAGCGTACAGGTTAGCAACTTCCTTTTAATTCCCCAAGAATCTGTGAAGGTATATGCAAGACAGTGCTCTTTGCCTGTATTCCCAAGGGATTATGAAGAAGAGAGTTTGTGTGTTGGCCCACTTTGGCCTTGGATGTATGTGAGAAATAAACTTTCATTGAGTTATGCCACTAAGATTTTAGAGTTCTCTCACCATTATGTTTCTATTTTGAAACAAAATAGAATCTTTTAACCAAACCCCATCATCTTTGAGCATGTGAAAACATGCATATGAAAGTTCTTGTTAAACGATAAAGAGATTTGGAAAAGTTCCTTTTGTTTCTAAGAGAGTGTTGAGAGCTAGAGCAAGAGGAAAACTTGTTGGAAGAGAAAAAACAGGGGATTTATAATCAGATGACCTCAGTCCTACTTCTATCTTCAGTCTTATTCACCTTTTATATAAAATAAATTGAATGCATAAAGCATTATTAATTCAATTTAAAAAAATATTATTCCAACCTAGAAAAGTAATTCACAGTGTGTGGAATGATTCTTATAATTAACTTCCATGGCCTTGTAAAGATACACTAAAATTTTACTTGCTCTCAGAAGCTATTTAGCTATTTACTGACTAAAATGAGGTAAAATTATAATTCCTCTTTTCCTCTCCTTCCTTTAAATCTTTTGAAAAGTATCTTTTGATTAAATAACACATTTCCTGCCATGGAGTTATGACCCAATGTCGCTGCCTCCATTACTCAGTTTGGGCGATGGCTGTGAAGGGGAAAGGAGGAGGAGGTAAAAGTTCAAGTGCCCTTCTAGGGGGAAGCTAACCCAAGTGTGAATGGCAGATGTGTGAGCCGTTCCTCTGCACAACTCTCTTCTGAGGTGAGGAAGCAGCAGTGACTCAGTGAAGGGAGGAGCGTGAGGATGCTGGGTATCTGGACATTTAAAAAGCTGTGATGATAATGGTTAGGGGACATATAAATGAAAGAGTTCCAGAGTAAGTGAAGGGATGTGTGTGGCGGGTAGGGGTAGGGGAGTGGGCCTTGAATTCTAGAAGACAAGCTTCCTCTGAAAATTTGCCTAAGGCCGCCCTAAGTGCCCCTGAGCAGCAGCCAGATACAGGAAGCCACTATTGATATTATAGCTTGCTTCACTTTAATCCTCACTACCTTCTCCAGGCCCTGTGTTCATTAGCAGCTCCCTAGAGGTACGCCGTCTGCTTGCCTGTCAAGGCCACTTTCGGCAACTGGAAAGGATTTGCAGGCAGTGGCAGCTCCCAGCCTTTCTCAGCAGCCACGGCATTTTTCATCCCTGTCCTCTTGAGATTTTTTTTTTTTTTAATTGCATGATAGTAGAAAGATGGGGTGTGGAGTCAGATGCTGAGATGGCCAGGTTTCCAGTCTCAACTCTACCAATTACTCGGTATGGCAGAATATTTAAAGCATTTCTTTACAGGTTAAAATACTGATTCCACCTAATCACATTATAACCTTATGCTGAGAATGGTTATGCTGATGGAGGTTTCCTTATAAAGATATACTGAAAATCAGGTCTTAGATTTCTCTACCAGTGACTCGGTAGTTACTAGAGAAACAGGATTCAAATTCAACATTATACATTTTGGCTGGCTAAGAAGGTTAGCACAATGGCAAAGTTATAACAATTATTTTATAGGTAGGTGGATGAAGGAGTTGTGTGGAGCTCATAACAGCTCACTCTCTGTTTTCCATCTGATACTCAAGCCCCAAAGGAGACAAACAGATACAGCTTCCTTTGTAGTTAGTACCCTGCCTCCCTGTTCACCCTATGGGGCCACTATACTAAGTGGTTGCAACCACTTGTGAGAAGGAACGTATGATGTAACCTTTGCATTTTGTTTCATCATGATAAAAAATAAAAAGTCAGGAGGCAAGTGCTTTGAATGCTTCCCAGTTAAATGAAGTTAAATTTTGGCTAAATCTCTATTGAGTTAGTATGGCAGATTCAAGATGGCCACAGATTCTTTGACAGTCCTTTCATTGAGAGGAGGCATCCATCTATCTTTCCCTCAAATCTAGAATGTTCAGCAACTGCTTTGACAAATAGCATGTGACAAAAGTGATGTCAGGGTTTAGAAAGAAGATTGTCATTTTCTTCTTTGCTCTCTGAAGCCAGCTGCTGTGCAGGAAGGAAGATCAGCTTAAGACTATGATGTGGTGGTAAACCTGAGCCACATGAATAAACCCTGGAGAATAAGCTGTGTGGTGGCAGCGGTTGAGACAGAGACTGAGACAGAGAAAGGGAAAGAGAAAGAGCAAGAGAAAGAGAAAGAGAGAGAGAGAAAGAGAGAGAGGTGCTTAGTGAGCTCTCTACTGTGCAGGTCTGGAAAGGACCTTCTTATGCAGAGATGTTTCTCCTGAGATTTCAAAGCTATGTTGAGACTATATAGAACCTGCCTTTTTTGAAGAGTAGGTTGGCTTCATCTAAAGTCAAATTTGAATGGAGAGAACTAATTGTCTTTTCTTCCTCCTCATACCCCTGGAAGTTCATCTCTCTGTCTTGGTGTGGCTGTAGCACACGCCATGCCAGGTGAAGAACGACTTAACTCACAGCCATCTTCAAGATCAGCTCCATGTTTACCCCTCCTGCACTCTGTCTCTTCTCTCTTGCTCTCCTCTTGAACACTTCTCTCTTTTGTCAGACCACTTTATTCCCTTTTGTCATAATGTGGACCCTGAGATAAGACCAGTCACTTGCTGCTGTTTTGTCTCTTCACTAGGTTTCAAAACACACAGGCATCATCTCTCTCTTGTTTAGTCTCTGCTACCAGAGATTGAGAACCAGAAGACTGTCTGGTCTTCATTTCTTCCACTGTAAAAAAGGCAGAATAATCAAATATTACTAAGTCCAGTTAATGGGATAAATGTCAACCTGAAGTGAAATAGTAGGTATCAGAGCACTTTGCCAAGTGGACTGATGTATAAATATTTAGTGTGTTGTGTGGGTTCAGCCAGCCTCTGCCCGTCACTATGTAATTGTGTAATTGACCCCCTACTACTCACCTAGTGTTGTTTCTGACCACAAATCCTTGAAACAATTAAAGTCTGCATGTCAGATTTGTCTTCAAGGATTTCTAAGGCCTGCCACTGTGGCATTAATGGACAGAACCAGAGAGGTGGAAGCAGTGTTTGATGAATGTGCTATAATTGCTCTTTGCTATGACATAGTAATAGGAAAATTCAAATAATTGTCAATGTAAAGGCCCCTACTGTTAGCAGCTGCTTTAAATTTAATGGAGCTGAGATTGTTAATAGTCTTTTCTTCACAGGGGTCTTTCCTTTGGCAGCCATTGCACAGAGCAAGCATGTCCCATCATCTACACTTTCCCTCCAGGCCCAAAACTCAGCCTCGTAAGCAGAGGAAGATTAGAAAGAATAGGTCCATTTGCACTTTTTGTCATATCTTAATTTTCTTGTGGAACCATTGGTGTGTGAGATGTGCCATTCCCTCCCTGTGGGACCTCTACCTAGGCAGCGTGATGTTACCAGAAAGACAGTTCTGGAACGGAACCGGGGATATGCCACTTACTAGCTGCAAGTCTTGGACAAGTTACTCAACCTCTCTGAACTGCAGTCTTTTCTAGAAAACATGAAAACTGAAGCCTACTTATTATAAAATGGCTGGCACAAGGCACTGGGTGTATTTATTCAACATTGGCTTTCTGTTTGTTATTTGTATACTCTACTGGGACTCTCAAATAAACTAAGTCCTTAGTGATCAGTATCTCTATCTCTGCCTTCACTCTCTTCTTGGTCACTTTTCTAAAAAAAAAAAAAAAAAAAAATACATAAAACAATCTGACTTTGAACTACAAAATTCCTTAGAGCTATTTCCCCGCCTCTTTTATTTTTGCAAGAGCTACCTTGCTTTACTAAACTCTGTACAACCATTTATGTTATAAGAAAACTTCAGAAGCCTCAGGATAAGGACTCCTACTGCTGGAAACTTTGGGTCCTTACTGTTGGGGTAGGTTTATTGGCATAAGACTGATTCACAGTTGCAACTCAAAGCCAGACTAAACATAAATAATTCCATTTAGATCCTGATTCATGTCTTTTAAATGAAAAATATCAGATTATAAAAGTAGGTGTCTGAGTGTCTATGTGTCTAAAAGAAAGAGAGGAAGCCAGGAAGAAGACAGAAAAAGAGATGAGATTTTTCCTGGTGCTCAGGTGCCTGTAGGAAGAAACATACTTAATGCAGTTTCTTGCTAGGCCCACTCTATTCTCCTTGGCTGCAGATAAAGCTTATTTTGTTTTGCACCTGTCACCAGCTTTCTCCAGGTAAACCAAAGCCATGGGTGTGCTGAGTCACTTCTCTCTGCAATCACTTGGATGTTTTCTTGTGCAGCAATTTTATAATTAGTATTAACTGGGGATTACATCATCTACCCTGCAAACAGATGGACATTAGAATGGGCCCAAATTGGACCAATAGAATATTTATAAATGGCTGTCAAATGATTCGGAAGGAATACTGCAGAGTTTCCTAACCACCTCCTAGAAGAACTCTCCTGAGAAGGAAATCCTTGTATCTTGTTTAATCTGTGATTCGTTACTAAGTCTCAGGCTCTCCCTTACTGACTCTTAATTGTGTGCTGCTGACACTAACCATCATTTATAAGCACTATTGATTTTTTCCTTGTCTCCCAGTCACCTTTAATCAAAATATTCTGTCACCAAAAAATCTTCCCTTGGAAGATTTTATTTGACATAAAAGCTATTAATGGCTGACTTTAAACACTCTACCTGGCTGTCATGTTCTAACGTGCCTTCTGATATGGCACCTTGTACCATATACACTATTTACAACTCTCAGAAGCATGTTTTTCCATAGAAAACTTCAGTTTTGGAGACATAGAAATTTCATTTTATCATTGATAACTGCTTTCATTTTTTCTTTTCACAATTTTTTAATAAGTTGTTATCTGGAAGCCGTTTCAGGAAGCAATAAGCTATTGTTCAACAAAGAAAATAAGATCAAAATGTGCCATACCTTAAAGGGCAACAGGTGTGTGTGGCTATTTAAGTCTGTGCATACAGTTATAAAACAGGTATAATCTCTGAGGAGTGATATTGCTCCGAATTTATGAGTTCTTGGAGATACACACACATATATTATATATTTTTCTTAATGAATAGAACTTTGCCAGTAATCACCTTACACCATAACTTTGCAAATATTTTGAGGAATTATTTATGCCTGCCAAATGTTTGTGCTATTGACAAATTGTAGGATGTTCCACTCATATTTTTAGTCACACCCTTCTCCTTAAATGTACAATCTTAAATGTTCTCTAAGTAGGGCCATCTTAATGATTTTGGGACCTATGTAATCACCAAGGCCCTAGCTCAGAAAGCCCCCACATTTGGTTTAATATTGTTCTTAAATGTCACCATCTTGAAATCTTTAATAATTTTTGAACAAAGGACTCAGCCTTTTCATTTTGTTCCAGAACCTGAAAATTATGTAGCTGTTCCTGACTTCATGGCCCATAGGTTCTCTTCCAAAATAGACAAATATTTATATAAATACATATATATACACAAATATAGATGTATGTATTCTCACACACATATTTTTACTCTTATTCTTCTAGTATTGTAGACCTAAAGAATTCTAGTGGGGACTTCCTGTTCAATATTTGGATTGCTATAGGATAGTATTTATTTATTTATTTATTTATGTTTTAGTTTTTTTTTTTTATTGTTAAATCATAGCTTATGTACATTAGTGCAATCGCCTGTACCCATTCTAAGATGCATCATAGATGTGGTCCCACCCATTACCCTCCCTCCACCAAAACCTCCCCCCTCCCTTCCCCTTCCTTGGCCCTTTCCCCATAGTCTTGTGCTGTAGTTGGGTTATAGCCTTCATGTGAAAGCTATAATTTAGCTTCATAGTAGGGCTGAGTACACTGGATACTTTTTCTTCCATTCCTGAGATACTTTGCTAAGAAGAATATGTTCCAGCTCCATCCATGTAAACATGAAAGAGGTAAAGT
>CAUYPK010086833.1:0-25805 GCA_963574355.1 Loris lydekkerianus | reverse complement strand
GTTGTTTTTTTTGGTGTGTGTTTTTGGGTTTTTTTTTTTGTATAGATTTTTTTTTTTTATATTATTGGGGGGGGGGGGGGGGGGGGGGAATGATGTGTGAGAGACACGGGAAAAAGAGTCTGACAGTCAGGCTGTTACAATAACAGCTCTGGAATAACAGAGGGCCTTTGAGGGCCTGGCTGTTTCCAAGCATCCCTCCACAGCGGGCAGAGGCACAGAGCCATTAGGAGCTACACTACACACACAGACGGAAGCAGGGACTGAAAAACATGAAAAGGAGAGTAAATTCTTCATGACGCAGAAGTGGGAGGAGGGCGTCTGACAGGTGATCCCCAGAGGCTCGTGTGGGCCTGTTGGTCACTAGGACTAGCTGAGGGCCATCTAAGTCAGTTTCCAGAAGAAGCAAGGAATTCGTGAATACTTGGTCCCACAGGCAGTTAGCAGTGGCTGGGATATCTGAGGACCCCCCCAGGAGCTTGGAGGAGGCCTGTAGGTAAAGAACAAAGACAGGAGACAATGGAGAGGCAAGAGATGTGCTTGAGATGAGGGGAGGCAGCCATGGGGGGGGGAGGAGGTGGTGTCCCCAGTTGTCTGCAGACAGAGTGAGCTCCGCTGAGAGTACATTGTGCTGTGTTGAATGGGATCAGCACTTCTGCTTCCATTTGGTAATCTGGGTAACTTCTTAAGGATTTCATCCATCCAGGTAACAAGACTTTTTCATTCTACTACAAAATTCAAATCCTAAACAGAAAAGTTTGGTTCCAGATTATCCCTTCTGTCATTCACAATGCGGGCGTGTTACATAAAACCTTCCTGCTTTGGTTTTCACGTCTCCATGACGCAGATCACATTAGTTACTGTAGCTTATTTTATCAGGATGTGAATGAGCACAATAACACAAGGAGTAATTCAAACTTGTAGGAAAATGCTCTGTTTGCCAACATGGTGGAAATATTGACAATGAATTTTGAAAAACAATAACTGGTTTTCTATTCCTCTCAGCATTGGCTCATACATCACAGAAGTTGCAAGTCAGCCTGCCCTCCCTCGTCTGTAAGGAGTAAAATATATTTTCAAAAATGGAAGCATCTGGTTAAATATTAAATAGGAGAGTCATTCTTCTGAGGTCTTGCATTGCTAGCACTTAGGTAGCAGTTAAGTAAGATGGCCGTTGATTTTGACGGCCATGCATTTATGGTGCTGTATAAATAATAACTGACAGCAACTCTGTGGCAATCTCTCCACCAGTCTTGCCCCTCTTTGCACTTTCTTCAGCAGTTTATGCACACACATACACTTTGTCTGACCATCATAATAGCTATTGTCTTCTCCCCTCCCCATTTCTTTCAACAGATGTGTCCATTTTTAGTTAATGCAAAGGAAATGGCAGCTTTTAAAGGTAGTCTTTCACAGTGGGAAAGAGCTTCATTAACTGTAAAAACCTTTTAGTTGCACCATTTTTATATTCAGACTCCCCTCCCCAGACATTGCTTGCCCACGTCTGCATTTCCCTTTAAGCTTCCTAGCTATTAAAAGGCATCGGTTTGGAAGCTGCAAAGGAGCAGTTCACAGCCGCAGCAGCCACAGCTGAGAAATTTTACCTCCAGGTTCCTTGGCCAAGGAATAGCAGCATTGAAAGCTTTTGACAAAGTAATATTTGTGTGTTCAAAAAGCGTTTTATGGAAAAGTTTGTTGTGCCAACCTGTACTCAAAAATGCTAATGGTATTTGCCTAGGCCATCAGCCAAATCAAAACAGATTCACATGTATGAAGTAGAAAGACACTTGAAATAATAACTTGCCCTTGCAGGATTGTCTCAAAATGTGATCAGCACGTGAACTCATGAGACTGAGAAACCCAGAGGGCCACTGCAGCGAGAAGCTTCAGCCATAAACTGACCTCAAATGAATCCGTCCAGGAGGAAAAGTTGCATGTTTGCAATGTGGGAAAATCTGCAAGAATTTTCAACTCGTGTCACTCTGGGAGAATCCACACGGAGGCAATGATTCTCAGGTGTTCAGAATGTAGAACAAACTTCGCAGACAATGTAGAATGTCAGCTCACTGTGCCGACTCATGACTAAGAGAGAAGACCCAAGGATGTAGCTGATGTGGAAACGATTCTGCAAGGAGATTGATCACCCTGAACCCACCTGGCATCTGAGGCCTCATGCTTTAGCCAGCAAATACATCCCACAGGACTTATGCAACATAATGTCTCACCAGAAAGGCAAGCCTCCCTCCCTGTCCCCAATTCTGGTGCCCAGGTATTAAGAATATGCAGACAAAATTTAAGATTCTAAAGCACACTCTGGAAATTTGCAAATGGAGGAAAACCAGTCATTAGCTCAAGGTGTAAAACCATCCCTTCCCTCAAGGCTGAAGCATTGTCAGCCACTGGAAAGAAACCCTCTGCCTGAGTTACACTCCTGTTGGTCTCTATACTTTGGACTAAGGAAAAGTCTTGCGATATGTAGCCCTAACCTTACCACCCTACCTTCTTCCACTTCGCTGAGAAAACCTTCCCCGTGCTCCTAACATGCCCCCTCCACAGGTGAGCAGAGAACCTGCCCTCATGGCAAAGCACACACTCTTTTACATTAGGAAACTTTGCAATGGGTTCATACTGCTCTAAGCAGAACTGAGAATCACTGAAAAAGAGAAGATCATGAATTAAATATTTGGAGCACCAACTAAGTTTCAGGAATTCTGCTAAGTTGGGGTGTGTGTGTGACAGTTTTCAAGATGCATAATGTCTTCATCGTTGTTTGATAAATGAACTATGTATCAACAGGGAAGTGATAAACTCCCTCAGAACAACCTACCAACACATTCATTTTTTGTTCTTGAGTATTTTCTACAAGTTTTATCAGCAGATGAAATCTTCACTCAAATAGTTTTTTTCTCCCCTCAGATTTAGAACAGTGGTTCCTAAACTTAGCTTTCACTGGAATTACCTATGGATGTTTAAAATACACCCATGCTCATCTTCCTGAGATCCTGATGTAATCAGTCTGAGAATGACCTGGGAATGGGAATTTTTCAAAGCTCCCCAAGCAAATCCAATGAATAGCCAGTGTTCAGCACCACGGCTAGGCTCATGTCATTTTCCCCAATGGCTGTTTCCAAATGCCCAATCTAGCCCCCGGGAATGTCTTCTCCATTCTGACTGTGGTGTCTCCTTTCTCCCAGCTTATGGACAGCGTGTGGACACTCCATACATTTGCCAAGGGAATGGGACTGAAATAAGATCTTCTGATACTAAGATTGTTACTCCAGAAAGAATAACTGCGGATAGTTGTATTAGGTTTCTGTTACAACCATAATGAGTTACCACCAATTTAGCAGTTTAAGATGATGCTCAAGTTATTAGCTCATAGTTCTATAGGTTAGACATCTGATACAGGTCTCATCAGGCTAAAATCCAGGCCTGCACAGGGCTGCACAAGGAGGCAGGGAGGCTCCTGGGAGCCTTTACTTCCATACTCATTCAGGTTATTGGCAGAATTCAGTTCTGTGTGGTTGTAGGACTGAGGTCCCTGTTTCTTTTCTGGTTGTCCATCAGGCCACCCGGTTTCTACTCTGCGTTCTTTGACTCTTTGTCCCTTCTCTTTTTTCAAAGTCAGCAATGTAGGTTGAATCCTTCTCATGTTTCAAATCTCTCTGCCCTCTACATTAACTCCTTCCTCGTCCACCATCCCTCTCTGACTCACTCTTTTGCCTTCCTCTACTGCTCTCAGGGCCCAAGTGAGACTTGTAGTGTACTTAGATCAGTGGTTCTTCAACCTTCCTAACCTGTGGTCCTTTAATACAGTTCCTGTGGGTTACGACCTACAGATTGAGAACTGCTGACTTAAACGATCCAGAATAATCTCCCTATTTTGAAGTCAGTGACTTTGACTCCATCTGTCAAGTCCCTTCATGGCACTACCTACATTTATGTTGGATTGAATGACCAGGCAACAAGAATCTTGAGGCTATCTTTAGAATTCTGCCTGGTACAGTAGGAGTTATTGGAGCGATCAGGGAACCCCTTTGCAGAGAACTAGTTGATAGAGGTCAGAACCAAGGTCAACCATAGTGATGAATGTTTGCAATGTTCATTTTAGTTGTGACCATAGATGTGTATAGATGACAGACCCGATAGCTAATAGAGCAACTCAGGGGAGAATAGACTCATGGTTATCCTGGGATTTACAGTTTACAAAAAGCTTTTCTAAAATTGGCTTAGATGTTTGAATACTGGGCTTTGTGCAGAGGGCAGACAGGAGATGTTAGAGGTGCCTCGGGACTGCTGAGAGGTGGGGAGGGTTTAAGAACCAGAGGGCTAAACAGGCAGGCTCATCCCTCCTCCTTAGCCCTCAACCTGCCCTGATGTTTGGGGTAATGGACTCAAGTACCATTGACTTCTGAAGACATATGAGAAAATCAACATTTTTTGCACTAGTGAAATCTTATTTTGACTTTCAAATACTATGCTCCAGTTCAAGTATTTTTTAAAAGACATCAGACATGGCACTCAATACCTTGGACTTACCCCACGAATTGTAGTGTATCATGATGAAGGATGTTCAAAATGATGTGCCCATGCTGAATGCAATTGCAAAAGAATTTCTCATGCAAATAAGTGACCATGTGTGTGTGTGTGTGTGTGTGTGTGTATGTGTGTTTTGGGGAGAGTCGGGAGACCTGGGATAAGTCTAAGTCCCATACAGGAGACTACTTTGAAGAGGACAGTACTCATTTGCATGGCTACACTTTCCTAGTGTATTTGTTAGGGGGAAAAAGTCACCTAATTAATACCATCACAACTCATATTTAGGTTTTGATAGATTTAATAAAGACCTTTGAAATCACTGGAAAAAGGACAAAGAGGAAATGGAAAATACTCTGAGTCCATGGCATGTTATCAACCCAAATATTAAAGTTGTGCATTGCTAAGCTTTCAGGCTTTTCTCTTGCTTTTAGAAATGGATGGGTTTTCCTTCTGACTGTAGAATTTACAGTAATATTGAGGCTAGCTGTTATTTCAGAAAGAACTCAGCTATCTGTAAGAGAAGCATTAGCAGTGAGAAGTTAGCAAAGTGGTTGATTTGGGGGTATTTCCTAGAGAGAAAATAACACTGTCTTGTCTTTTCCTTCCTTGAAGTGTCCCTGGTGTGGTCTTGCTGTGAAGGGAAAGTGTGGAGGGGAAGGGGTAGCTTTGTTGGGGGGAGGGAGGGGCAGTCACACCCCTGGGAAATGCATAGGGAAGAGCAAAGTCAGGATGCTGCTCCGGCCCTCTCCCCTTGCCCTGAGCACACAGACACACTCACATTAGTGGTCAGTTTAGCTGCAATATTTACCGCACATTTGCTGGGGCTCAATTGATCGCTCCCAACAAGAGGTCGAGTCAGCAAGGATGTGGTGGGAGAAACGTGCTGCTGGGGGCTTCTGCTCTCACACATCATCAAGCCTCATTTTGAAATGGTTTGAATTAATGACACTTATTCAGACAGACAAAGTAGGTAAATGGAAATATTAGACAAGGCTTTTCACCTACTTTGTTCAACATTTCCCGTTACCTTGAGTGCTGGAAACTCTCCACAGCCTGGCTCAGCCTGGCCCAGGAACGGCAGGCATGAGCTCACGCCCAGCTCGCTGCTTGAAGCCGGGATGTGTTTCTGCCCTTGTGGGGAGGATCAAGGTGGTGGAGGTCATGCTGCCAGGTGCCCTGGAATCCCAGCATGCAGATCCTGCTTAGAGTCGCTGGTCCCTGTGCTCCAGAATCGTCTGTGGGTGCCGCTTCTCTTAAAGAGTTTTTAAAATTACTATGATAATCGTCTGGCAGTCAGCAGTGCAGTATCTTGAGTAAAGGTACCCTTGAAAAATTCATGCCAAGTAGCCTGCAAAGCTCCCACATATGACCCAGTGAACAAAGCAGGGACTTTGGAGTCAGGGCCCAACTCAGAGCCTCGCTTTACCATTCACTACCTGTGTGACTTTGATCAAGCTGCCTTTACACTCTGAGGTTTAGTTTCATCAGCTGCGATCTCAGATGTCACGTGAGGCTTCTCTGAGGTGACTGGGAGAAGTGCATATGTGAGCCCGCAGCATGTGTTCACAAATCATTAAGCCTTAGACCTCCTAGCCCATCTTCTGCTTCTGGACCAGGGAAGCTAGGGCTGCAGATCATGGGATTCTACTGGGAAGCCCAAGGCGCTAGAGCCACTTGACCTGGTGGAACACACTCATTTGCAGACCTTGAATTTGACACTGACCGACTGAAACGTTGTCCTGTAGCTGGGCCCAGGAATTCATTCCCAGGGACACAGTCTGCCTCCTATTCTATTGTACCTCTTTCCACAGGGAAGGGGCAGGGGGTTCCGCTGCA
The DNA here is from genome assembly GCA_963574355.1 of Loris lydekkerianus. Lineage (NCBI taxonomy): Eukaryota > Metazoa > Chordata > Mammalia > Primates > Lorisidae > Loris > Loris lydekkerianus. Next base: position 19,433 of record CAUYPK010086833.1, on the reverse strand, counting down.
GGCAGGCCCCCAGAGTCTGGTAGTGCAAAACAGGTGGGTGTAGGGTCCCTTTGTTTCATGGACTGCTGTGTGAGGGGAAGTGTGGCTGCTCCTTGGACTTGCTTTGGCAAACCACTTTGGGTTCCTGTTTGACCCCTCTCTTGCTTATTTTGTGTGCGTTGGAGAGGAGGATAGAAAATGAATCAGACTGTCCAGATTCCAAGCCAGGCTACTTCCTGGCTGTATGACCTTGGGCAATTTACTCAATCACTCAGTGCTTCCATTTCCACATCTAAATAGAAGTAACTAAATTCCTGCCTCCCAGGGTGTTTACAGAGATTACATAAAAAATATTCAGCTTAGTAAGTATACAATATATATTGACATTTTTTATTTGCTATTTATCTATGATATCATGTCACCTTCTTAGATTCTAATTTATGTGATTTTTAAAATGTATAGCATGGATTGTCCCGGTAAGAGAATGGTTTTATGATAACATGTTACTGACTTGGTTCTAGCCTTCCAGTATCCATTGCCGAGACAGTGAATAAACTAATGTGCTAAGATCCCCCTCTGTTCACATGTCCATTGAAACTTTGGCTGACTTTCCTGAGACTAAGCTATAAAACTTCTTTTACAGATAAAAAGATTTTTTTATGAAAATATTATTTTCACTTTACTTTCTAAAAGGGGTTTACCCTTCTTTAAGGGGACAAAGTTTTCTCTCCTATGCCGTGTTTTTAGTGTAAATGTTCTAAGGGGGAAAGTATATGGTTAGATGGATGAAAGGATTCAGTCTGAGTCCTGTGTGTGTGTGTTAGTGGAGGTTTTCAAATGCAAATAATTGATAAAAATATGTGGTTTTGTTTATTTATATATATGTATATTAGAAATGTTAACTTGAACTGAACCATTTAACATGCTTACTCCAAGGCAGATGGAATGGTCAGTGAATTATTTTTGTAAACCACTTCTGACAGCATCAGAGCTTGCTTTCGTATTGGTTCCATTCTGGCTGACCACTCGAGGTTTCACCAAAATAAGCTGGTACCAGACTCCACTTCAATGACGTATGTGTTTGTTTCCCTGAAACACAACACAATTTCAAATTTCTTCAGCCCACAGAACCACTTTTGTAGCTAATTAGACCAGACAGGGTGCTGTGGAGAAACGCCGGACACAGCATTGCATCGCATCCTGGTGGATAATCATACAGGCTTGTCCTCTGACAAAGTGAACAATTGCTCAAATAATTATTTCCTGCTGTGGACTCCTTTTTCTTTTTTAAAAATGCTTTGTTTGTTAAATCCTATTTTCCTTCCTACTTTCCTGTTGACTACAGCTAAATTGAATTTGGTCCAACCCTTCTCACACTGGGTCAGCAAACTGCCCCACTCTGTAGGGGAAAGAAGTTAACCCTTTGGTTTAACTGTCATTCCCATCAGCTTAGGATCCAACATCTGGTTATCTTTTATTCCAATAGTAGACCAAGAGGAATGAAGGGTTGCACAGAATTATGAAAAGGTAGAGAAGAAAAAGTGCACAGGTTAGCCAAGTATCATAAGGAAGGAGGGTACCATTGACCCAAGGCCCTTCTCTGGAAATGTGGTATAAATTTGATGTGAAGGGCAGGTTGTCAACAAAATTTAGAAAAACAAGAGTAATCACCTTTGAGTAACAAAATTAATAGAGTGGGCTGAATTAAAAAGGGGGAGGAATGGGTGACTTTAATTCACATATCACATCTTAAAGCAATTAGTGGTGGGAGTACACTTCTCGTTTGTGGTTTTTCACTGCTTGAAGACTTAGAGGTGTTGTGTTGCTGAGATCATATGACTGGGTCTGCTCAGCGCAAGATCCCTCATTGTCAAACCCAGGAAAGAGAAACAGCTGTGCAAAATATTCTGGCCAATATCAGCAAGTGTGATTTTGGTGGGTATGTTGCAGCTTCTGTCCTCCATTGTGTGAAAACTGTCCCCATCCGGTGAGAGTTTATGGAACTTGCTGTAAGCAGAGATGGTGTCAGAGACTGCAGTTGGCTGTCAGTCCCAGCTGGCCCAGAAATGCAGCTTATGTTTCTGCAGGTGCAATGTCTGGGTCAAAGCATTTTCCTTTTTGATGGATAGTCTCAAATTTTCCTCCTTAGATATTGTATGAAATTTTACTTCCACCTTCAATATATGAGACTACCTGTTTTCTCACCTCACAAAGAGTGCATGACTAAACTTTAACATTTTTGCCATTATGTGTTTAAAAAATAGACTCTCGGTTTTGTTTTAATGTGCATTTCTCTTAAGAGGAAGGTGAGCATCTGTTCGAATGTTTCAAAACCATATGTGATTTTTTTTCCTGAATTATATAATCATATGCTTTGCTAACTTTTCTATTGATTTTTTCTATTACAAAAGCTGTATTTTGTACACTGTCTTAAATTGCACAAGAATTAATCATACATATGTAAAGATATTATCCTTTGATTTGTTATATAAGTTGTGGATATTTTCCCAGTTTATTGTCAAATTTAGCCTTTGCTTTGCTGTGTGAAGGTCTTTTTGTAAAAAAAAAAAAAAAAAGTATTAATATTTCACAATTCTTTTTTTGTGAAATACATAGTCACAGAAAAGCTTTCACTTTCTATTCTGAAGTTAAATAAAATAATTTTTCTATTTTTCAACAAAATTGTGAGCTGACAAAGGAAGATAACATGAGGAATAAAGGAAATTTTACAAAATCATAAAATCTGTTTTGTTTAACTGTATGCAAATAAACTTAACATTTAGATGAAATAGATAGCTTCCAAGGAAAATATAACTTTCCAAAACTAACCCCAGAAGAGAAAGAAATTTCAAACCAATCTATTTCCATAGAAGGAATAAAGAAAGTTGCCAAAGAGTAATCCCATATGTATCTGGCCCAGATGGTTTTACAGGGGAATTTTTATCACATTTTTAATAAAAAATAATTCCATAGCTAAGATAAAACATAGAACATACAAAAAGAAGAAAAACTTCCAACTTTTTAAAAAACAAAGTACTTTACATAGATACAAAATCCCCAAAAGATCACAAAATAGAGCAGTGATTCTCAACCTTCCTAATGCCACGGCCCTTTAATACAGTTCTTGTGGGTCACAACCCACAGGTTGAGAACTGCTGAACTAGAGTTAACTTTCTTACAAATAGTGTTTTTTTTAATCCTAAATTAAGTATTAGAAAATGTGATCCAACAGTTATAGAAGATTAAACATCATATTTACTACAACAGTCACCAATATCATAACTCATCTGAGGAATTACTGAGAACAAGACATTTTCCTGGCAAGCCTGGAAATCTCCTGTGACTTGGAAGGCAAGCCACCAAGTAACTCCGAAATCCTGGAGGAGCAAAGTTCAGTCCTATATTAGTAAGGCTATTGTTAAACATTAAACATTTTATGACAGTTCTTTAAGGGTTAATGGAGAAAAATTGCATTGAGTATTTGGTAGATCATTTCCTTGAGTACACACTCTGTTGGCACCTATGAGATCATTTCCCCGAGCACGCAGCCCTTGCATGTCTTTGCTTAATAATCTTTCCACTTATTATGTATCTTCTCAATAAAAGGACTCTGCGAGAAGTGCTCAGTGTTATCCTGCAACTTTGGTTAGCCTCACCTCTTGCAGCGTGTACTGTCAATCAGTGTCTCATGTGATCATTTGTGCGGTCGCAACAGACAAACAGCACATTGAAACAACAATATATTATATGTAAGTAAGTATTCTTGGAATGCAAGGTTGGTTCAATATTAAGAAATATACAAAATAAATTTGCCATATAAATCTGAGAAAAATTATTTTCAGAGGTGCTGAAAGATTACAGAGATGCTAGGAATATAGGTGTGAGCATGGCCTAAAACTACTCAATATTGACGCATGGTGCTCGCTTCGGCAGCACATATACTAAAATATTGATGCATGAATAAGTAGACAGATTAATGGGAAAAATGAAAAATCCAAAATAAACCAGAATATATGAAAATCTATTATATGCTAATTAGTGGAGGAGGTATGTACTATTCACTAAATGGTGTTAGAACAAACCACAAAATAGAGATAAATTTATATCTACACCTCATGCCATATACCAAAATAAATTTCTTTCTTTCTTCTTCTTTTTTTTTTTTTTGAGACAGAGTCTTACTTTGCTGTCCTGAGTAGAGTGCATGGGTCATAGCTCACACCAACCTCAAAGTCTTGAGCTTGAGCAGTCCTCTTGCCTCAGCCTCCCAAGTAACTGGGGCTACAGGCATCTGCCACAATGCCCAGCTAATTTTTCTATTTTTTAGTAGAGATGGGGTCTCACTCTTTCTCAGGCTGGTCTCGAACTCCTAAGCTCAAGCAATCTGCCCACCTTGGCCTCACAGAGTGCTAGGATTATAGGCTTGAACTCCTGTATTCACCCACAGAATAAATTTCAAATTAATAGAAATCTTAACAATTATTATACAATTGTTGGTTTTTTACTTAATGGTAAGTACATTATAAACACAGTGCCATGACAATAAATATATTTATGCCATATAATTTTTAATAGTTGCATAGTACTCCACTTAACAAAAGATCATAATTTGTTCAAACTATTATTGATAGGCATTCTAGAATGTTTACAATTCTTCCCTTTTATAAGCAAAAAGTTAACCATTTAACAGTATATAGGGATTATTTAATAGAAAAATATAGCAAATTTCTCAAAGTTCAGTATTAGTTATATTAGTTCCCTACAGCTTCTATAATAACTTACTACAAACTTGGTAGTTTAAAACAATAGAAATTTATTGTCTCATCACTCTGGAAGCCAGAAATCCAAAATCAGTATCTCTGGACTGAAACCAAGGTGGAGGCAGGGCCATACTCCCTCTGAAGGCTCTGCCTTTTTTCTTTCTTCTTCCAGTTTGTGAAGGCTTCTGCTATCCCTTTGCTGGTGGCCACATCATTTCAATCTCTACCTCTGTGGTCATATTGCTTTCCTCTCTTCTGTGGTCAAATCTCCTTCTGCCTCCCTCTTGTTAGGATACATACAATTATATTTAGGGAAGACTAGGATAATCCAGGATAATTTCCCCATCTCTAGGCCCTTAACTTAATTACATCAGCATGGTTCTTTGTGTTTTTCCTTAATTAATATAACATTCATAGGTACGAGGGATTAGGACTCAGAATTATTAAAAAAAATTTTTTTTAGAATTTTTTTCTAAAATTCTCAGTGACACTAGGTACCAGGTGGCACTCTGTCACCCTGGGTAGAGTGCCATGGCATCATCATAGCTCACAGCAACTTCAGTTTTTTGGGCTCCAGAGATCCTCTTGCCTCAGCCTCCTGAGTAGCTGGCACTATAAGCACCTGCCACCATGCCTGGCTAATTTTTTTATTTTAGTAGAGATGGGATCTTGCTTTTGCTGGGGCTAGTCTCCAACTTGTGAACTCAAGCAAGCCACCCGCCTCAGCCTCCCAGAGTGCTAGGGTTATAGGTGTGAGGCATCCTACTCAACCACCAGAAATTTTCAGTAAAGTTAATTTCTTTGCAGGCTCTTGTCAAGTTCTCAGGCCCTTTCTTATTTCTTTACTCCCCACCCCTTTGCCAAGCCTCCCTAATTCCTGCTCACTCTCCGTGCATTTAAGATTTCCATGGTCTTGCCTCTAGGCCAGGTGCTTGTGCCCTGAGGGCTGTTTTTCTAAGGGATCATAATGTTGTGTTTCTCTCTTCCCTGGAGGATTTCTCTTTGGTGTTAAACAGACATGTTTGCCTCTCAGCTTCAGTTGGTACATAGGCACTGAGTTGATGCCTCCTTGCTACATGCCTCACTATAATATCATACTTCTTCAGCTGTTTCTCTTGCAATTTCTAGCTAAATAATTGCGTTGTCCACAATACAACAGCACTGTCTACCCCCTTCCCCAATACTTACACTTTAGGTCTTTGCAATTTTAATGGAAAGGAAAACTAAAAGCTGTTCACAAATCCTGTGTCTCTTGAAAAGTCCTAAGTCCTAGTCTTTGTTTTTCACACTAGGCTATCTTTATCTACTTACCATTCATGTTCTTGTTTGGCCTCAGCAAAGCTAGAAACCAGGGAGTTCTCCCTCTCTCCTTGAACTAAGAGATTTACTGGAAATCCTGCTGATTAGACTTTGGTGCTGGGATCCGCCATCGACTTCCTCCTTACTCTGTGTCTCATCTTGGCGGACTTCACATTTGTCATCAGGGGAGTTTGTTCAATAGGCCAATGACCCAGTCCTTAGTCCTGGGACAGCTTCTGATGATATGCTAGCAGGAAATTCAGTGGCACATCCATGCCAAGATGGGGGTGGTGGTTGTGCAGGCTCATGTCACCCTGACTTTCTTTGCAAATCTCTCTAGCATCTGTGTAGAAAATTCCTTTATTTCTTCATTTTTGGACTCAGTATGATCAAATGGAAAGAATATGAGATTTAGTATGTCTTTGATCCTGATAGAGGTATGATTTTGTACAAGCCACATAATTGGTTATTTCTCATGTAGTGGGATGGGTACAATAAAGTCATGTCAAAGGTTGCTGTGAGGACTCAATAAGGTGATGTACGTCACGCACCTAGCGTAGTTCCTGGCACACAGGAAACATCTCAACAGAGAGTGCCCCTTTTTCTCATATTCATATTGAGCCTTGGTTTTCACTCAGGATTTTTCTCCATGAAGTACGAATCCCCCCTCTTAGATTATACTTACATATAGGTAGCAACATTATGAATTAATATATGTTTCCATACATTAAACCAGATACTACATCAAGTTCGGTATATGCATTTTCTCATTTAATCCATTCCTTAAAAAAAAAAAAAAAAGATAAAAATACAGAAATAGCTATTTGCTGCTCAAATAGATAAAAATAAAATAAAAACAAAAACCCACCATCTCATTGTTTTAATTTTTATGTCATTGTAAAGCAGTGAGACTGAAGATCTTTCCACATACTTATTGGTCATTTGTTGTTTTGTTTTGTGTGTTTCTTCCTTATTTCTGGCCTCTTCTCTTTACCTTCCATATATTTTACAAATATGTTGCTTAATTTGACATTACACTTTTGGCTTTGTGTGATTTTTAGTCACTAGGTTGTTAACTTTTTACATAGTCAAATGGACAAATCTATCAATATTTTCAACTAGAATTTTTTATTTTTTGAGTCATTGAGTTCTGTTCAATTAAACTCTACAATTATGCCTGCTATGTGAATGGCATAAAGAATTACAAATGAAAGTCAGTTACGGCCTCTAGGGGAAGTTATAATTTATTTATGGAATAAGATATTTCAGTGAAAGTATGGTCAATAATACAAGCTGTCTATGATGAGTGTCATAATACTTGGCACAAAAAAGTATTTCACTTCAGCTGCCAGGAAACAGAGCAAAAAGCACAAGTGAATGCTGAATCACAGTGACTAGATCAGCTTAGGTGATGCATGGAAATGCAGAACATTAGGGGTGGAATAGCTTTGCGACCCATCTGATCCAATCTCTTCATTTAAAATAAAAAATACGTATCTTCAGATTTGAGAGGCCTCACAAAGCACTATCCTAAGTGCCCCCCAAGGTGACCATCCTCTCCCCAGGCTTTCTGCTGTGGCCTGGGCTCTGGGGGTGGCTGCAGGGCCCCTGCAGATCCACCGACACCTGTGGGAGAGCCCTAGGCCCTACAAACCACAGAGAATATTGTAAAAACTAAAGGGTGAAAGAGCTGCCCCATCTGAGGCATCCCCTGTTCTTAAATCCTTTCTCTCCGGCGTGGGGCCTAGTCTCCTGTTGGTAGAGTAAGTTTCTCATGCAGAACTTTGTTTGATCTGAAAACCCAGTATTCATTTTGAATCATGATGTCTTCCTTTTTTTTCTTCCTTTCTTCCTTCCTTCCTTCGTTTCTCTCTTTCTTTCTTTCTTTCTTTCTTTCTTTCTTTCTTTCTTTCTTTCTTTCTTTCTTTCTTTCTTTCTTTCTTTCTTTGTCTTGTACCTCTCCTCAGGAAAACATAGCACTATTTAGTGTTACAGCATCCCACAGAGAACTTCAATATATGGTCACAACGTTAAGATTCCTTCTTTATTTCTTACAATTATGAAGCAGCTGCTTCCCACTCACATGATATCCTTGTTACTGTCAGACTTTTTGCTTACTATATAGGGGACTCCAGGGCTTCCCTCTAGCAGGGTAACAGCAGGGCCTGATTAATCTTGGGTCAGCCTGGCAGTTCCAAGCATCCCCCTACCCCCTTCTCTTCTTCTTCCTCCTGCACCTCCTCTTCCTCTTCATCCTTGGTCTTCTTTTTCATTTTCTTTTGAAATAACTGTAGACCATTATCAGTTGTAACAGAATGCAAAAAAGTCCCATGTACTGATCACCCATTGTCCCAATTATGACCTCCTTACTTTATGAATCAAGAACATTGATTGGCTCAAAACCATCAGGTATCAATAGATCACAGCTCTTACTCATATTTCACCAGTTCTTAACATGTGCTCAGCTTTTGTGTGTCTTCTAATTCTATGATATGGAATCACACGCATGATAACTACCACCACATCAAGTTCTAGAACTGTTCCGTCACCACAAGGAAACCAACTTGTATCCCCCTATGTCGTCACACCCCCCTTTCCTTTTGTATCCACTGGAAGTCACTTCCCAGTCCTCCATCTCACAGGGGTGTCATTTTAAAAACGAATCAGTGGAATCATACCATATGCAATCTTGTGGCCTTTTGAGGTAGGCTTTTCTTCACTTGTCATAATCCCCTTGAAATCCATCCAAGTTATTCTATGTGTGGACAGCTTGTCCCTTTTGTTGCTGAGTAGCCTTCTGTGGTGCGGCTGTACCACACTCTGTGTTACTCTTGAAATTTGGGTTGTTTTTAGGTTTTAGATATTACAAATAAAGCTGCTCGAGTCATATAACTGGTTGAGTAAACTTCAATAAGTAACAGTCATACAGATAGTATAGAAATAAGCTCTCTTAATCTTTGTTAATAGAAAAATACACATATTGTAGGGGAGTTCTTTTCTACCTGCATATTTCAGAGGTTTCTTAAAGAGGTGGCCAAACAAATGTTCTTTTCCAGGCTGCCCTTCTGATATCTTCAGTGATTTTCAGACCGATATTTAGGAAAACCAAGACTGATCCTCTTTTGTTAGAAGTTGGCTTTTTGAAAATTCTAACCACCAAGATTTGTCATCTGACAAACTCATTTTCACTTTGGAGCCATTCTACACCTTCACCTTCTTTTACTGCTTCCAGCACTTACCCTCTCTCACATCATGTGGTGCGTTTCCTTATTTGCTGTTTGCTCCTTGAGAGCTCCAGAGATGAAATCTGCCCTTTTGTCTGCTCTTCCCTAGTTCATAGCTCGAGGGCTGGGCAGGAAACAGGTGTATAATAAATATTTATGAATAAATGTGTAAATGAATTACATCTTCAATACATAGAAGGGACTTTAGAAAGCTTTCCCTTAAAAGACTGATTTTAAGTAAATACACATACAAATAAAGCTCAATAAATAAGTAGAATGAAGGGAAACTATCCCAGGGCTTGGAGTTAGAAGTCTGAGTCAGAAGCTCAGTTCTGTCCTTTACAATCTGTAGCTGCTGATCTGATTTCTTTGCAGAATCATTTTATTTGCAACACTGCCTTCTTTACAGATAACTGTGAGGCTCAAGTAACTCAGTTTGTGTGAATGTACTTTATAAGACGCTAATGTGCTATGTAAACCTCATCCCATGGGTGTCGCCTGCTTCACCCCACTCCTTTCCTTGCCTTATTCCTCCCCCACCGTCCTTTTCCTCATCACCATCATTAAAACCATCCCCTTGAATGGTTAAAAAGCATCCAGGCAACTGCATATACTAAATTACGGTGTTCCATCCAGTAGAGGGCAACAGTTCCTACCTGCTAAGTTCAATGTCCTTAAACGTCAAGTTGAAATACACATGGCAACTTAACAATCATTTATATTTATTTACTTATAAAAGGAAAATCCCGCGTCCACTCTTTTTATTCTTCCCTTCAGCAGTCCCTTAGTATTCTCAGCACCTTGTCTTGTAGGCCAAGCCTCTTTTTGGACAATCTGGCTCCTGTGAGTCATTTTATTTATTTTATCTTTGTAAATGAGATTTGCATTCTTGCCCTCCCCTCTTGGATGGTTGAGACGTGGTGCTGCAAAATTTGGCTCAGAAATGATGCTACAGGCATGTTTCTTTTTTTGAATATTTACATCAGTAGCACTGTTGTTAGAAGATAGGGTGATCGCTTATGCTTGATTAGATTATCTGAGGATTCTCCCACTCCTTAAGGTGATAACCATATTCTCTGTTTGCTAGATTGCCACTGCAAGTATTCATACTACATTTGGTAGACAGAGTTCTTCAGCTGACCAACAGACTTATCCAGTACAGCACCTGGGAACTCCCTGGATTCCTCTCCACAGTCAGGTCTTTGGGATAGCAGGCTGGGAGGTTTCTGAGGAGCTTTAACCAGAAGGTAAGGGGAGCTGGTATTTTTTTTTTTTTTAATTATTTTATTTATTTATTTATTTATTTAAGTGGAGTCTAGCTTGAACCCAAGCTAGAGTGCCATGGTAACAGTCTAGCTCACAGCAACCTTGAACTCATGGGTTCAAGTAATCCTTTTGCTTCAGCCTCCTGAGTAGCTGGGACTACAGGTGCCCACCACAACACCTGGCTATATTTTGTTTCTAGTAGAGACAGGATCTCACTCTTGCTCAGGTTGGTCTCAAGCCCCTGAGCTCAAGTGATTTTCCCATCTTGATCTCCCAGACTGCTAGATTACAAGCGTGAGCCACTGCGCCAGCTAGCTCTCTCTCTTTTTTTTTCTTCCTGGCTCTGATGTTTGAATGAAGATGGGTTTTTGATATATTGTTTTCCTTGCTGCCAGAGGAGCCACTAGAGCAAAGCTGCTGCTCTGGCAGCAAGGAAAAAAGAGAGGAAAGAAGAAAGGAGGAGGCACGAAAGGTGTCTAGTTCTTCCCATTTTAACAAGAACCAGGTAAAGATAGTCAAACATTAGCAAATGCTTCCTCACTCTGGAGGGGAACCTGTCTATTCATTCCATTGTCAAGTGGAGAGGGGTGCCCGGGTAGTCCTGGGACACCATTTTGTTCTTATGGGATACCATTAGCTTTTGTTTTATGCCAATCCCCTTTATTAAGGAGGGCACTTGTATATTTAAGCAAGTCTGTCATTTGAGTTATTCACTCCGTCTTTCATTCATTCATGAATGAATGTCTATAGACATTCTGATAGAGAAGGCCTACCCTATGCTAGGAGTTAGAGATTCAAAATGAGATAAAACCAAGACACTTCCTTTGAGTGATCCCAAGTCTCCTGGGAGCCCAGTGTAAATCATTAATGTTTATAGAGGAGTAAATATAAGGAGTAACCAGGCTAAGGGCACAGGGCCATGAGAGCCCAGTGGAAATGGTGATTAGCTCTGCTTGCCAGAGTGTTCTAAGGAGGTGTCATGGGAGTTGTGTCTACATGGGGCATGTTTCAGGAGGTGTATTTTCAGCTTGTTTTATTCCCTGAGCAGATCTTGGTTCATGCCTGTAGGAACACTGGGTGGGAAGGGTACAGTTAGTTTTGATCGTCATCATTCCCCTTCCAAGTCTCACCAGCCTGTCCTGGTGTAAGTTGTGATTAGATTTGACAGCGAATTGCTGACCACTTTGGGGTGTGTCGGCACATACTTCCTGACAATTAAGGATGGGAAGCCTTCATTTAAGTGCAAGGCACCTTTGGGGAAATACCAGGTTGGCCAAATAGAGAAATGAATGTAACTTTTCTGGCTTTGTTCAGTAGGGATTATACTCACTGCTTCCCCTAGAAAGGGCATGCCTCTCAATAATCTGCCATCATTGCTTTTGGGGCCTTTAGGAAAAATGCTGACATAGGGAGAGGACATTGCGAGCTTTTGATGAAAGGGGACCTAACCCAGGAGGAAAAACCATGTTTCCCAATGTACACTTATGTGACTGTGGGTTATGTATTCTTGCTTCTTTGGAATCATACCAACCTGTGTATTAATTTGGTCATTTGGCGAAGCATTGCCCTTTCAATTTTGGAGCGTCAAGGTGTGTTTAAGGTATTGTTGGAGGCAGAGGCCCAAGCCCTCTTGTACCTTCTATACTCTGTAGCTCTAACCCCGGTCTTTGAAGTAGAGGGTGTTGAGTTGCTGCTGCTTGGTGGAGCAGGCAAATAGAGCTGACGCACCAGCAGGGTGACCAGAGCTGCACACTGTCCAAGATGTGATCCAGCCTGGGGCAGAGCCCAGCCCCAGGGATTGCATGGCCCACACTCTTGGGCTAGGAACATTTCAGACTCATGCAGGCTTGGCTGTGGAGCTGGCTGTAGCAGCTGGGACACTGAACCATTTGCTTGTTCTGCCGGCAGCCCCGAAGAACTGGAGCCCTTCCCCTGTGGGTAAATTCTAAATTTAGCCCCAAGAAACTGCCTTCCCATTTTGCTGGAGAAAAGCTCTTTTCATTGGAATGGGCCTCTGCTTTGATTAAGTGGGAGGACCCACATCTGGGAATACATAAACTTTATTGTCCTTGGATGACAAAACGGTTTCCTTGCCTACTGGTTTTCCGCCTTTTTAGCCTGGGGCGTGAGCTGCTGTGCTTATGACTGTGTTGGCCAGGGCAAGCCATTTTGCTGTGTCCTGGGCTCCCAAGATTGAGTCTAAACTGGAGTCAACACCTGAGAATGTTGTCTTGTCCCCGCTTCACCCCCTGAGGCCAGCTCCTCACAGAGTGCAGGAGTCTTGGTCTCTGTGAATGATTCTGGGGTTTGTACCCCCTTAGACCAGATCCCAGGATGGCAGGAAGCCTGAACCACCCCAGGGCTTTCCTGTTAGTTCTTCAGGACCCAAGGTCCCACTGCACACCCTTATCCCAAACACAAAACTCCCATCTTGGAAAGGCACCAGCCCCAAAGAGTTCACTGGGAAAGTCTTCTAGGCCCCCTGCTGAGAGTAAGTTCCTTAGGTGATCTCCACCCTAAACCCCTTTGTCATTTGCATATTGTATAAATAGTTTGGGGAGGTCTCTGTTGATCAATATTTTTTTGTTGTCCAGTGATACAACCCGTGGCTAATTCACTGATGTGAGAACTTTTGCCATGTAGGGCAAAGAACACTGGATTTGAACTCAGAGCAGCTGGCCTGCTGGGTGGTCTAGTTTTATTGCTTATTAGCTGTATGACATTGGGGAAGGTGCCTTCTCCAAGCTTCTGTTTCCTTGTTGGACAATGGCCATAAAAAGACCATACTCACAGCTTTGTTATCACCAATTGAGAAGATGTTATATATTTTCAAATGTTCTTTGTAAAAGTAGATTGCCTTCTCTATTAGGTGAGCTCTGTGGGTAGCAAACGTTTCTTGGATTTGTTTAGTTCCTTCTGCCTTTTGGAAATCTCTTTTCTCAAAAACAGCCCTCCACAGGGCCGAGGGAGCTTAACAGATCAAGGGAACCGCGTTTGCACCTTTCTGTCTCCACTTTTGTTTGGTCTCTTGAATCCCATTTTTTCTTCCTGTGATGGTGAGGCGCTCTGAGGGCAAGGCAACGTGCCCTTTTGGATTGACTCAGCAGCTATTTCACTGAATGCCCATAAACAGATTATATCTGATCTGTCTTTATCTCAGTTTCTTGATCTGTAGAAGGGATATGCAGGCACCTATGGACAGGCCCTGAGAAACGACTTAGAACTCAGAGAGACAAATTGTAATAATTTCAATGCTCATGATCCAACTCTGGCATATTTTCTGATCTGAACCTAGAGTTTGGTCATTTTTCCATGCTTGTCTGCATAGAATTCAACATTAGTGCTGGAACAAGCCTTCCCATTTGACACCAATTCATGAAACAGAGTGAAATTAGACTAAGTCCAAAAGAAATTAGGCTCTGGATAAGGGAGAATTGGAAAGGTACCCTCTCGCTGTAATTTTCCAGGATGCCCTGGACAGCCCCCAGAAGTTGTCAGTATGGAAAGAGCTCAGGAACATTTTATAAGCTAGTAAAACTTTGAGGGGTGATAGATTCTTTGGAATTTATCTGCATGGCTGACATCACCTTCTCAACTTAGGGAGCCAAACTGTCTTAATGTCTGTGGCCCCTTGCTGAAATTATTTCCTACTAGTTAATCCCAAATGACTCTCCAGGCCACTTCCCTGTCAGAAATTGTTTGTTTGCAAGAAGAAATGGCCCTTTCTGGGCCAATGATGCTCCTTCTTCAAGCTAAAATAGAAGGGGAATTGATGTCTTCTCCAGCCTGAAGTCTTCTCTCCTGCAGACCCATGTCTGGACTGCCCACGCCTCAGAGTTTAAAACTCTGTGCCTCCACAAGTGCCACCCTTACCAGCCTAGCCCTCTATGGGGGGCCAGCATGATCTTCTATCCCCCAACTTGCAGAACTGCAATGTGGCTTCCCTTAACAGCAGACGGGGGAGTGGCCTGACGTCTCTGGGGCCACCTGGGTCTTTAGCTTTGCTGTGGTTGATAATGTCCCACCATCTTTCCTAAGTTGTAGTTATTGAAAAATGGTATTCATGTTAATTTGGATATTTGGAGGATCTGAGAAAGAAGAGAACCAGTGAACATTTATTGAGCACCTACTATGCAAGAGGCACTGGGCTTAGACATTTTAATGTACATGATCAATTAGTTCTCAAAATGACTCTCTAGATGAGGATGCTCAAGTTACAGATATGGAAACTAGGGATAAAAATAAAATGAAGAGTTTGGTCCATATGGCGCAATAGTCCAAATGTTTATGTCCTCACAAAGTTCAGATGTTGAAAATCCTAACCCCCAAAGTGATGGCATTAGAAGGTGTGGCCTTTGGGAGGTGTTAGGTAGGAACACCATCAGAGAGCTAGCTTGGCCCTTCTGCTGTGTGAGGACGTAGCAAGAAGGTGCTGTTTGTGAATAGGAAAGCAGGCCTCCACCAGACAGAATGGCCGGTGCCTTGACCTTGGACTTCCAGGCTCCAGAGCAGAGAGAAGTAAATTTCTGTTATTTACATAAGCCACCCAGTTTATATAATTGTGTTATAACAGCCTGGATGAACTAAGGTATGTGGCTTGTTTTGAATTCTCTTAGGGTCTGCAAGGGAGAACACTTCAGCTGATCCTCACTTCACCCACATGCACTTCTCAATAGGGAGAATGTCTTTTTGTGCTGGGAAGGTTAGAACAGTGATCCCAATGTCACAGTAACAGGGAACCATTGAGACCCTATTTGATAGGCCCAGCCCAATCAAGGGGCCAACAGGTAGCCCACTAGCATAATGGGGTTTTCTAGGAAAACCACTCTTCCCCCACTGTTGTCATAAACATTGCCACTCTTCACCTCTATGGCAGGGTGACCCTTCAGAGATTAGTGGCTACCAGAAGCCTCTTCAGATCCCCAGTGCTGGGTGCCAGTAGTATTCCAAAATCTTTATGCTGCCCAGACCAGCCATGGGTAACAGGGCATGTCTCTCTAGCTGGCCAGGACCCTGGTCATGACTCATCTGGGCCCTGCAGCCTGGGCACCAGCACGCCTTCGCACCTGTGGCAACTCTGTGTGACCACAGCCGCCAAAGGGTGGCAGAGGCTTATTCCTGACCTGGGCTGCAGCTGGCAGCCTGATCCTGACAGGGAGCGATGTGGAGGCAGCAAGCTCAGCTGGCACAGCCCTCCATTCTAGGAACCCTCTGCCCACCTTCCTTGCCTGCAGCTCCAATCCCCGTGACTAACGATGTGGAAGATGATGCCTTTTTCCAGAAGCGCCGTGACTGAGCTGCAACAGGAGGAATCTGCAGCCCCCTTTACTCAGAGGCAGCAAAGATTTTTATCCCCCAGAGACAGGACTCCCCTGGGTGTGAGGTGGAAATATCTGGAGCAGCTGCTGAGGCTGTCCTCAGGAAAGGTCTGCCGCCCTCTGACCTGATGTTGACCTTAACTCCAGGGTCAGCCACTCCCCTGTCATTTGGTCCTGCAGACTGAGAGTGGGACAGATGACGCCATGGCACTTTTTGGAAGTGAAGTTTTGACTAATTTCAAGGACCATCAAAGTGCTAGATGGTCTGTCATCACAGCCTGTCACGAGGGCCCCACCCCAATTATCACATTAAATTAGCCGATGGGTACATTTCACTTGAAACTCAACAGACGCCTACTGGAACTCACAGTTTCTCCTTCCAGAGTTTGACAAATGTGGCAATGGTTAGATTTTAAATCTGCGTTCTCTAGTACACAGTTCTCTGGTAGAACTGGAGCTTCTGAGGAAAGACATTTTGGAAGTTTCCTGTGGTTACAACAAATTTTTTGGTTCTGCACCGCAGACTGGCCCTTCTCTTTTAGGGCAGCCACTCATCAGCGGAGCCCCTCATTTTTCTCTCTCTTTGTCAACAGAAGTATGTCTCTGAAGCATTCCTGATAATTGGGATATGGAGCTGGGTAGAAGAGAAGGGAGCTAGCTCTAGCGCTTGGTAGCTTATTATCTTTGGGACTCAATTTTCTCAGAGTAAAATAAGAAAAATAATATTTCTATTTCCAAAACTGTGAGCCTTGGGTAGCAGAGTGGTTCACTGTTAGTTCTTGCCTGGTAAGCATGCACAGTGTTTGCTAGTCATAAAATTTAGTATTTATTTATTGACATGTTGATAGTGTGTTCCTGTTTGAATATAAGAAAGATAAAAAATTCCTTTCTACTCAAGGTTTGTCAGGAAGTGCGTGTGGGTGAAGTGGGCATTGGCTGCTCAGGCCTGGCTTTCGTTCACGGAGGAAATATTTGCTGGGTTGGTATTTCCCTGGGTCAGTTCTCGCTGGGGGTGGGGGCAGAAGGTAATTTCAGAAAGTGCTTGTGCTAATCTTTAGAATGGATTTTCCCAAACTCTTGGGCATCCAAAGAAAGCAGAGTCATCTGCTGGAATGTCCCAGAAAGACAGTAGGCATGTGACTTCTACATGGCACAAGAGGATGTAAGGAATGTCACTTTGCTTTTATTACTGTAAATTAAATTTGATATGTTACTGGAGTGGACTCAGTCTCTGACTTTCCTGGAACTCCTTCTTCCCCCCAGTTCCTGTGACCATTCACCCAGAGCATTCAGGTAGGGCCCTCTGGTCTGTGGTCTACGTGGATGACCACGGATGTGGTCTTTTCTAAGTTCTCATGGTTCTTAGTGGCTGCACCCCTTCTTGGCAGAGCTTTGCCATGCTATGATTTCTTTCTGAGGCCCTGCCGTTTCGCTAGGGGTGGCCAGGGAGGTAGAACCTTCTCACCTGGAGTCACAGGTCTCTATTCCCTGGCCAGTCCTGAAGGAGGCATTTGAATCCTCTGTAGGCTCTCTTCTTTAACAGGACTGCCTTCTCTCCATCTTTTGGAGAAGATAACCAGTAATCTCCCTTCAGAAGAACCTGTAGAATGTAATGATGGCCCTTCTTCCCTGGGAGTGGGAAAAAGATAAGTTGTCTAGGTTAACTAGGATAAACTAGTTTTGTTACTGAGATGGATGATGAGATGAGATTGGAGAATTTGGGGACTGGGACTGAGTGAGGGACATGCAGAGGGAATTAGAGAATGCTATGTGTATGTGGAACTGGACACACTTGTGAGCCCCCTGAAATACCCGTCGCTCTCCTCCCTCCTTCCTATTTCTACCTTTATAGATAACCCAGGTAGGGAGGGAAGGCCTGAGAGGCAGCTACTTGGTTGACAGATACCCCAATCACACAGCACTTGTTCCTTTGCAAATTCAGAAGGTGCTTCTCAGGGGGAAATTGTTATCCCCACTCTCCAGATACGGAAGCTGAGATTCAGATTCCTTTCAAAACTCATCGGGAAGTTTAAAGCTGCTGCCTGGCAGAGCAGCAGGATGCAGTATCTAGGTCTCCTGATTTTTTTCAAGACCCTGTAGCTTCACTGGGTGTTTAGATTAGGCTGTGGCTCCATCATCAGTGACTTGCGATGTTTGCTTTTTGCCAAAGAGGAGGATGGATTAACTGCCAGTGGCCTGGCATTCTGAAAACTTGCTAATAGATTCTGTCTGACTTTTGCTCTTACACTATTCTTTGGTACTTTCAGGAAGGGAAGGTAGAAGGAGAATACATTTCTCATGACAGAAAATGCTTTGGACTTTGATTCAGGTCGGGTGGGTCCTCAAAGACCAGGTTATCGCATGACTACATTGCTACTTCTACATGCATTCAGTAGGACTATCTTAAGTGAGGGGAATAATTTTATAAAATTGTTAATTCAAGTCTCAAATAATTGCAGGAAACGTATTTCTGACTATTTAGAAGTGACTCATTATGAGACCATTTGAAAACTATATATTATTTTTATCAGTAAATAGAATTGCCTATAGTCAATGTTATCTCCTCACATCCAGGGATTCTAAAATCCAGTCACCCATTTCCCTCAAAACAAATGACAGCAAAGGTGGGGAAAAGAAAACCCACCAACCTCTCTGCCAGGCTGGCACCCCCGCCGAGCCCCACTGCAGACTGATAACACCACACCCTCCTCTGCAAAATAATAGGTGGGCAGATAAGATGGAAATTTTCATTCCAGTTCCCAATAATTTCCACAGCCTGTGAGATATCAGGATCAGAGGAGGTTCCACAACCAGAAATTTTGGCTGGCATTTCATTGTCTGGAATAAAACAGGAAAACCGAGTGCCTCCCAGTGCCCTTCTTAGGGGCTTTTCTCAGGAGAGGTGCTTTTGAGTAGTTAAATCAAAACAAAGGATGGCTAAGAATTCAGTCTTTGGTTGTTTCCCAGTGAAATAGTGAACTGTATAAAATATTTTTTATAGAAAGCACATAATGCACATTTCATTAGTTGGCATTTGGCCCCACCACAGTGAGACAGGAAAATGACAGGCTACCTGCACCAGCCGGGTATTCATGCCCGAGGTGCTGTGCTCTCTCAGTGGTGCTGTGCTCTCTCAGTCGGGCAGCATCCTAGACCATAGGCCACAATAGAGCAGAGCTTCTGATTGGAGAGCAGAGGACCCAGGCCAGGCAGTTTTCTGAGGGTTGCTCCATTTAGAGGGAGGTGGCCCAGATTTGTCTTCTCTTCCAGACAATCCCGGAGTTTGACACTTCCTGAGGAAGCAGGGCTTGTTCTCTTAGCGAGCCATAGCTCTGGAATGCAGCTCTTCCTGTCAGGAAGACAGCGGTTTTTATGGGAAGGCTAGGACTTGCAGGAGCTAAGATTTGGAGGGCAGAGAAGGGTGTAGGATTGGGGGCCCCAGAAACGCAGGGACAGAAACCCCTGCGGTGAGGAGGCTGCTGCTGAGCTGGGGGCGGGGGGGGGGGGGGGGGGGGGACTAAAACCACAATGTGCCACCCACCCGGGGGGTGAGGGTCAAAGGGGTAAAACCCCCCCACCTGAGGAGC
>CAUYPK010086830.1:0-26789 GCA_963574355.1 Loris lydekkerianus | reverse complement strand
ATAGACAGATACAAAAGCTACCAGACACATTAGCCCATAGATACAGAAACAGACGGAGTCACATAGACATACAGACAACACCCATGACACCAGCAACATAAAAACAACTGCAATAAATATAGTGATAGTTGTAAAATAATTTTAGAAAAAGATAAAAAGTGGTTTTTGTAGAAAAGTTAAAAGAGAAGAAAGGGTAAATTAATATTAGAAAAGATAGAAATAAAAAATATATATCTATTTATAAAGTAATAATAAAAAATTAACAAAAGCTCCTCTAAGTAAATGGTGAGGAAAAAACAGAGCACAAGAACAAAAACAAACACACACACACAAAAAACAAAGAAAAACAAAGAAAAAGAAAGGCATCGTCTACAAAAAAGCTGTTCTTGTATGTAGAAATATACTTCTATATGTATGATGTAAGCTTCAGCTTTCGTAGGAATATAATCAAACTCCTATAAACTTTCTGAACACCAGGTGGCGCTGTGTGCAGTTCCCAGGCTTATACCTGATTCACAGTTTATACTGTTACCATGGTAACCGCCTTCCATGGCCGATTGCCATTTTGGAGTTTCTGTAAAAGTTTGTCACCCAAGTAATGTGTAACCTCAGCTATTTTGTTCCAGACAGCACTCGCGACCGACCTTCCCACTCAGTGCATGTGTCCACGTTTCTCAAATCTTTCCACTCTGCTCCCAGTTTCTCCTGCAAGCTGGTGACTATAATCGGCTGGGGGGGGTTGCTGCTGGGTTTGCGGCCGGACGGGAGCTGGCTTGCAGGGCTGGTGTGGCTAGCTTGGCGGTAGAACTCGGGGACCTTATTCTGAGTTTTATGATTCAAAGTTTCCCTTTTTGATTGGGACCAGCCAGTTTGCAGCGCAGCCTGAACCGCCAACCGCCCTCCAGCCTTCCTCAGCAGGAATGTTGTGGTCTTACTCAATCCCTGCTGATCTGGGGGAGGGTGCCCACCCTTAGATAGTTCAAAATGTCTGTTTCCCAGGCGCGCTCCCTTCCCTTCTATTGTCCAACAGGTTTCCCGGTTCCCCGTGGTTTTGAGTGGCTCTCCTTTCGGATGCCTCTCTCAGTTCAGGAATAAATATTTGTTAATTGGGTTTTATCAGCGTTTGCACACTGTTGCCCTCCGTAAGGGAGGTGCCAGCTCATCCAGGCAGGGAAGAATCTCTACAACAGAGGCTGTGGTTTTAAATTACCCCTGCTGGCCAGCTCATCCAGGCAGGGAAGAATCTCTACAACAGAGGCTGTGGTTTTAAATTACCCCTCAGATATAGCAGTTCGCCACTTCACTGAGCGTCTCCAGCTGAGCATCTCACACCAATAATCCACAGTCAGGGAAAGTCCAGACACCCTTTCTTCTCTCCTGATGTCTCGGGAGAGGTGGACTACATGTCCATCCTGTCCGCCATCATGCTCCGCCTCCTATGGTTTCTTCTTATCTAAAGAAGTTATTGCTTCTTGTTTTTGAATTTACTTTTGTGTTTCTTTGTTTATTTTTTACTCTATTGAGGATGTGCCTATGGACTATGTTGTGTTTAGATATTTGACTCCTATTCTGGGTGCTTTCTAAGAGCCAAAGCTCTGTTTGCATTTCTTGGTAATAGATAGCCTTTCTCAAATTCTGATTGCAGTACCAACATACTGTATATATGAGAAGGCTAAGTACCTTCTGCAGAATTGTGATTGAGGAGGATTCAGAAATCTTATCTCTTTCTCTAGCACTATGCCTTTATATCAAAATATTTTACACTAGGTTATTCAGTTCAATCTCCAGGCCAGTGTTTGGCACTTACAGGTAATAAGTGGCTATGGGAGAAGCTGATGGGTATGTGCTTAATCATTGTTCACTTAGAGGGGCTCTCATATCTACAATGCTGTACTGTAATGCTCAATGCTCTGAGTTTTTTGCTCAGCCCTAGAATGGGGGGAGAAAAAGATAGACTGCCAAGTTCATCCATGGACACCACTTCATGATGAATGGAGGCACTAGCCCTAACAGGGGGACCTCATAATGAAAAGTGCCAAGGTCTCTGCTGAGGGGATGCACCACCTTCACAAACTGGGTGAGCTTGACCATGATTCATCATGATTCTCCTTTCTATCATACACTTGTCCTGGGTCTCGTGACTTTCAGCTCAGATATCTTGAGACCACAGTGTAACTGAGGGCAGGGGAAAATACCTGTCCCATTACTATCCTCTAAAATGACCTTAGGACAGAATCTCTGTTTTCAGCTCAAGATGAACGGTTTAGTTCCCTGTCTATACTCAGCAGCAGCAATCTGCAATTCCATGTAAGGAGGGGGAAAGGTCCCTCTGTGTAAGCCCAACCAGAGTATACACATGATCAGTGGTGACACAACCACCCCAAAAAGCACCAGAGTGGCCATCTCCTGGCACATCCATGCC
Organism: Loris lydekkerianus; assembly: GCA_963574355.1. Classification (NCBI taxonomy): domain Eukaryota; kingdom Metazoa; phylum Chordata; class Mammalia; order Primates; family Lorisidae; genus Loris; species Loris lydekkerianus. Next base: position 24,367 of record CAUYPK010086830.1, on the reverse strand, counting down.
AAGTCCTTACTGGGATAGCCATGACTGTGTCCATACTGGGTGGGAGAGGAGGAGAAGTCCCTATCTACATGTCCATTCCCAGGCATATGTGCCACCGGGCTCTTGGAGGGAATCACTCTCTTCTCCTATTGTGTCCAGTATTGCACCTGTCTGTCTGATGAAAGAAGTGCAGACAGACACTTTCAGCTCATAAGTAGGGAGGTCTCAGGTGGAGGAGAGTGAATGCTTTTGTCTTAACTAAGTTAATTCTGAAAGGAAGAATCATGACTTTGAGAAAAAGAAAGGGTTTTGTAAAAATTTAATTTTTATCTGTGAGTGATAACCTTTACTCAAATTAAGCAGAATAAATCTTATAATGTAATATTTCTCTTACTGTGATAGTGGAGACGGAGTAAACTGCAATCTTGAAGGAAAACAAAAAGAATGCACTTCTCAAGTAGAGATTCCATTAAAATGGTATTTTTCTCATGAAAGTGGAAATTTTAGAGTAGAAAATAATGTCTAAAGAATAACATCAAAGGTGAACTATGATATTTATTTGGATATTTAATTATTAGAGTTTTAAACTGAATATATGGCTTGTAAAAAATGTATGTTTGTTACAGGAAATGATAGAATGCTAACAGAGAGTAAGTAGGTTGGATTACAATGTAAAAGATATAGAAAGAGATTTAAATTTTCAAAAAATGGCTTCTATATGTACTGAAAAATTCTTCTGCTAAATCATTTAGCTATAGAAAAGAATAACAAAATCTTACAAAGCTATTTTTCTAAAGTGATTAAATGAGTTGAAAATGTAAATATAACTTAACTGAAGCAATAAAATTGTTTGGTCACTGAAACTTTTGATTGCCAGTCTCACTAACCATAGAATAAAGAGTTAATAAAGAACACTTGACATTATTTGAAAGTTATTTGTTTGATCTTTGTCCATGGTTCCTATCACAGAACTCCTAAAATCTCTGGAATTTCCTGAGTGATATGTTTATCTTTTGTTACTCATAATGAACTCCTTTGACAACTCCTGAATTTATCCTAATGAGGTTACTTAGAGTGGGGCCTCTAGATATTCTCAGGATGGGCATAATCACCAGGAAGACCAAGTGATTACAGATATAGAAAGTTGGAATTTTCAGCTCCACCAACCAACCTCTGGAAAGGGAAAGTTTTATTTTGTCAAATAAAAACTCTTGGAAAAAATAATTGAATAAACTTCTTATTTTCTGAACATGGGAAGGTGCTGAGAGTGTCGTGTGCAGAGAAGGTATGGAAGATCTTCACCCCTTCAATACCTTATGCATCTTCTCAACTGACCGTTCATTTGTGTTCTTTAAAACATCCTATCAACTGGCAAACATGTTTCTTTAAATTTAAATTATTTGAGCCATCCTTTCAAATAAATTAAATCTAATGAAGGGGTTATATGAATCCTGTTTTAGCCTGTCAAGTATGCATGGCCTAGATTTGCAATTGGCATCTGAATTGGGGGCAGCCTGAGTCCTTAACCTATGGGACCTGACTCTATCCCCAGATAGATAATGTCAGAATTGAATATAATTAGAGGACATCCCATTGGTGTCAAGTAGAAATTGCTTGACATGTGTGGGAATATTCCCCACATACACACATCTGGTTACAGAAGTACTCTGTGTTATAGCTTCCATATGAAAGCCATAAGTTAGTTTCATAGTAGGGCTGAGTATATTGGATACTTTTTCTTCCATTCTTGAGATACTTTACTATGAAGAATATTTTCCAGCTCCATCCATGTGAACAAAAAAGAGGTAAAGTTATAACCTAAGCATATAGGGAAGAGAGAGGGAGGAGGATGGGCAGAGGGAGGCTGATTGGTGGAATTACATCTATGGTGCATCTTACAAGGGTACATGTGAAACTTAGTAAATGTAGAATATAAATGTCTTAACACAATAACTAAGAAAATGCCAGAAAGGCTATGTTAACCAGTGTGATGAAATTATGTCAAATGGTCTATTAAACCAGTGTATGGTGCCCCATGATGACATTAATGTACACAGCTATAATTTAATAAAAAAAAAGAAGTACTCTGTGTTGAATGTATAAGTAGAAGGAGAAAAAACTATGTTCCTTTTACATAGGCTTTGGAAAGCCTTTTAGAAGAGGTAGAATCAAAAGGGAAAGAGTGGTTGAAAGGGTGGCACTTGACTGGCAGAGATATCACAGACCACCAAGGCTTGTATGAAAGGTCTTTATTGGTGAGGGAGGGATGCTGCAGAGCAGCACCAAGGAGAAGAGAAAGGGCAAGAGAGAGGCATATCTTTGTATAGGCTTAGTTAGGGGAAGTCTTAGAATGGTGATGGGATGGTAGAATAGCCAATAAGGAGTTACTGCTCTGGTGGGAAGAGCCATTAGGGGCAGGCCATAAGTTTGAAATTTTCATCAGGTAATTGCGACAAGGAGATGAGGTAAGTTTTGCAACTAGGGCAATTACCTACCAGTGGCAGCAAGGGTGGAGACATGGCTCTAGGGAGCAGAGTAGTCCACTCTTCTCTGAAGTTACACTTTTCATGATTTCAATTACTCATTGAAAACCATGGTCCAATGCATATTAAATGGTAAAATTCAGAAAAAAACAATTCATAAGTTTTACATTGCACAACACTCTGAATAATGTAATGAAATTCTGGTGCCATTCAATTCCATCCTGCCCAGGACATGAATTATACTTTTGTCCAGTGTATACACATTATATATGTTACTTGCCTTTAAACTGTGGTTATATAGGAAAACACATAGAATATAAGTTGTTAAATAATATTGGGGGGGGGGGTTAGGCACGTACTGGAGATCATGGAATGTATCCTCTACAAATAAAAGGGTACTAATCTATAAGCAAAAAATTTCAAATTATATTAGTAAAGAGTTACATCTTAAAAATGGCAAAATATGGAGTTCCAAGAATTGGTCCCTCCACTGAATCAACTATTACAAAAGCAAAGCAGACTTTGCAAAAATATTTTGGTAAAGTTATTAAAGAAATGAATGACTTCATCCCTAGGCAATCGAGACAAAATTCTAAAAAGAGGAGTGAATAAGTTTCCATAGCTATTACCTTAAAATAATCAAAATATCCCTTTTTCAGCAAAAAGAATAACTATTGAAAAAAGAAAGAAAGAAATAAAGAAAGAAAGAAAGAAAGAAAGAAAGAAAGAAAGAAAGAAAGAAAGAAAGAAAGAAACTTAAATATGGTCCACTCACAGGAAAAAAAAAAAAAAAAAAAAAAAAAATAAATTGTCCCTATAGAGGATTTTGGATTTATTATATGTTGTTGAAGGAGCTAAGGAAATTTCATCTTTAAATGTGACTCCTTGATATAAAGAATATTTTGAATTAAAGGTCATTCAGGAAGCATTGGAAGAGGGCTTTCCTCTATCTACATAAAACCTGACTAACTTGATTGGGAATCAAAAGGGGTCACAGACTTCCTTTTTTATATGCTAACAGACCTGGTCCCAAATCATTTAAAACACAATACTTGTCTACCTCTCAGGTTAGTTTACAAATCAATCCATTTCCCCTGATTTACACTTCCTCCTGGCAACCACTTGCTGCACCTATACTTTACACATTCTCTCCCCTCCCTTCTAAAAGACATCTATAAAGGTCTCAGATGATCACTGAGACATTGGGTAATCATTCTTGTGGTTCCCCCATGCATATGGTATTTGCAAATAAAACTTTATCTTATTAATCTGCCATAATTGTGAGTTGATCTTTCAGCAAACCAACCAAGGGAAAAGGGGAGGTTTTGCCATGTTCCCTACATAGTAAATATAAAATTAACTATCTAAAATAAGCTCAAAGAGTTGGGGAAAAATGGTCAAAGAATTAAAGGAAACAAAGAAAATAATGTAAGAAGAAATGGAACATACCAATAAAAAGGTAAAAATTATTTTTAAAAAGGAAACAAGTTGAAATTTTGACTACAATTTGAATCATAGAAGTATAAGAGATAGAAAAGAAAGACAATAAGTTAAAACTTATATTAAAATAATAATAGGTAATGTTCCATATCTAGAGAAAATTGTAAATATCCAGGTAAGGAAGTTCAAAAGCCTCCAATTGGATACACTCTAGAAAAGACAAAATGTATATATATTTAATAAAGCTGCTAAGTATCAAACAATAAAAGTGGATTCACATGCAGAAAAAGAAAAGATGCAAATAACATAGAAGAAAGTTCAATATAACTAACAGCAGACTTTTTTCTCAGCAGAAATCTTAAATCTAAGAGAAAGTGAGATAAAATATTCAGTGTTAAAAGAAAAACACTTCCAACCAGGAATACTTTATTCAGTGCAGCTGTCATTCAGAAGAAATAAAGGAGAGATAAAGACTTTCCCAGATGTACATCTAAAGCTGAAAAAGTTCAGCTCTACCAAACCAGTCTTACAACAAATCATAAAGGAAGTTATTCAAGTGCAAAAAAATGTGTGAATAACTTACACAAATATATCTGAAAGCACAAAACTCACTGGTGAAAGTAAATGCATAGTCAAATTTAGAATAGTCAAATACTGTAATGGTAGTTTGTAAATCACTTACTTATATGATTAATATGTTTCATTAAAATGAAAGAGAAAAGACAGAACCATTTAAAATAATAAAGCTATAATAATTTGTTAAAAGATACAGAATATAAAAAAAAAAAAATTGTACCATCAAAAATTCAAACCATGAGAGTGGAATAAAGTAAAATTGCCATTTTTTTCAATCAAAGTTAAGTTGTTATCAGCTTAACATATTCTGGTACAAATATGTTTTTGTAAGTCTCAGGGTAACCATAGAAATAACTATGGAAGTTACACAAAAAGTATAGAGAAAGGAATAAATATATACCACCGGAAAAATTTATTTAATAATGAAAGAAGATAGGAAGAGAAGGAAAAAGAAAAAAATATACAAAACAATTTAAAAACTGCTTAGAAGAAACTCTCAGCAGACAATAAAATAAATACTTTTATTACCTATTTATCATGTCTTTCCCTTTGTTTTCCAGGCACTAAACATGGAAAGTTACTTCAGAACTTGATTTCTACACTAGAAAAGGGAAATTAAGACAGACAGACAGTTTCCCCACTATCTTGGATTTCCTTGCAGGAAAATCATTTCTACCTCAACCCATGAAAAGCACTTCAAGTGCTTATAGGAAGTAAAATCCCCCAAGGACACCTGAAACAGCGGAGGTGAGAATGGAAATCCCAACCCATGAAACTCTTTGATTCATTTTTCTGGTAAATTTGTGAATTGCTATTTTATGTCACCTTGGTGTTCACTAAGTTTCCTTTGGACTAGTATTTTTATTTTTATTTTTGAGATAGAGTCTCAAGCTGTCCCCTTGGGTAGAGTGCCATGGCTTTGCTTCTCACAGCAAAGCTTTGCTTCTCACCTCAAACTCTTGGGCTTAAGTGATTCTCTTGCCTCAGCCTTCCAAGTACCTGGGACTACAGGCGCCCACCACAAAACCTGGATAGTTTTTGCTTACAGTTATCATTGTTGTTTAGCAGGCCCGGGCAGGATTTGATTCCGCCAGCTCTGCTGTATGTGACTGATGCCTTAGCCGCTTGAGCTACAGGTGCCAAGCCAGGGCTAATATTTTGAATTCCTGATCTGAAAGGTCAGAAATAGCTGACTTGCTAGTGTCTGTCACTGGCTTTTTGCTTTGTCCATTTAGGGAGATCATGGTTTCCTTTTTGTTTTTGTTTGTTTGTTTTTTATACAAAAAAAAAATTCACTATGTCTCCCTCTGTAAAGTACTGTCGCATCACAGCTCACAGCAACCTCAAACTCATGGGCTTACTTAAGCTGTTCTCTTTCCTCACCCTCCCAAGTAGACGGATGGCAGATGCCCGCCACAATGCCAGACTATTTTTGTTGTTGTTGGCAGTTGTCATTGTTGCTTTAGCTGGTCTGGCCGGGTTCTAACCCACCAGCCTCGGTGTATGTGGGTGGCGCCTTAACCAATGTGCTACACGTGCAGAGCTGATGGTTTCCTGTTTTGTTACTTCTTGTAGATATATGTCTATGGCTTCACAATGAAGTTTCAGTTATTTATTTCAGTCTTCACTCTCTGGATTATTTTGATCTTTCTAGGGCATGTTTGCTTAGAGTTTCTTTGCAGTTGTCTGTCTCCTTAATATTAGCCCATCATCTTCTTTCCAGCTCTTGATAGTGACGTAAGCTCTGATTTGCCTCAGATCTTGCAAATGTTCACAGCACTGACCAATTTGGATGGGGTAGTCCCAAAGGGTTATGCTCGCTGTGAGGAAAGGCTGGCTACAGTTCAGAAAACTCATGAATTGTGCTTCCTACAACAGAGTGCAGCTGAATACTCACTGTGATGTAGCATCTTTGACCCAATAAAGAGTTGAAGATAGAATGTTAAAAAATTCTTATAAACTCTTTTCTCCTTTGCCTTCATCTGCTTGCCTTGAAAGACACACGAATTTTCTCTAAGAGGTTGTTGGAATCTTAGAAGGATAACTTAAAAGATAAATATGTGGGCAAAATGAAAGCCTTTTTATTTATTTTCTCCACTCCTATTATCTTTTTCTATACTATAATAGATTACATGTAGAAGAAAATAGTATAAGATTGTACACCCCTATTATTGTAGCTGATGACCAAAGTAATTACGCAGGATGAAAATGGAACTTGTAGGTGTCAGAAGCATCCTAAGAAACTAGAGAGTGTAGATAAACTCTCTTTGAACTAGATAAAAGCTCTACCAGAGAAAGCTTTTGAGAAGACTTTCTTTTCTCTAGGTACTGAACAGAAATAACTAGCAAACTATTTTTTAAAGTTACTGTTAAATGGGGAAAGGGGCAAGATAGCCCCCTAGAGGCAGCTTTTTCTAAAAAGTCTTGTTCAGAAGGAGAAAAATTTGACTAAAGTAAACTTGAAGAAATCTAAAGTGGGAAGATGATAATAAGGAGAAAAAATCAAAGTGCACATCATCACCACTGAGACAAATTGCAAGGCTAAGAAAGAGAAAGAAAAAAGAGATCATGTACAGAGCCACTAGTCTGAAGCAGTTCTGTGCACTGTTGCCAAGGAGATAGGCCACCCCTCCTCCAACCAGGTGCCCATTGCAAGATTTACCAGAGTGAGCAGGGAATAAGGAGCCTCTGACCTCACCCCACAAGACAGATATGTGAGGTCTAGGTCCTCCTACACCTGGGAATTTCCACCTCTGAGTCCAGTCCCGATCCGGCCTGGTGCAAAAATGGACAAATATTCTCTCTGAAGTCCTAAGCTCACAACACACCCTTTCCCCTCTCTGGTTGCCTGATTGACTGTCCCCTACAGAATCCAGTGTATTTGGTGAGTTGTCCTACAGGGTGATCCATTGTGTGAGTGTCTGAATAGAGTGGCACAGCATCAGTACATTATGTGCGGCCCTGAAGTGAGAAGAACAGCACCTGGTCCAAGAGGAAACAGTGTCTCCACAGTTCTAACTTTGACATGGGGAGATGTGGTCTTTCCTGGCTCCGAATCTTATTAGAAGAGACTTCTTCCCAGGCCTCTGAAGAGCCCTTGCTAGTGTCTCCCAGAACCACCTGGCAATGCTCTGAACCTGTTTGAGTGGGTATTGCTCATGCTGTCTGAGCAAGGTTAACTGGAACACTCTGTCCATGCATACTTATTCGCAGGCTGGCTGACAGCCCTCTGAATTCATTTGAGTGGGTGTTTCTTGCACTTCCAGAGCAAGTTAATTGCAACTCTTGGTCAGAACTGTTCACAGATTCTTGATCTCCACCACTACGGACTGGGGCTGCATGTTTACCACTTATTTTATTTTGATGGCAGCAGGGGGTGTTAGAGCACTGAGGGTGGAATCAGAGAGTCTGTCTAAAAATTCCCTTCCTCCAGTTATCACCAGTGAGGAGCAAAGAGACAACTACTCACATCTTTGTGAAGCATAAGTTTCAGCAAAATACACCTTTGAATTGGTTAGAGGGCAGGCAAACAACAGGGCAGAACCAGGTTGTGCTATCTCACAAAGCCAACACTCATAGGCTTTTACTGCAGTGCTGAAAGACAATTTTGTGAGAATGTAGAAGGACCACAACTCAAGCTCCAGTTCATTCATGAAGTGGTGCATAGCTTAAGATGCTGGGGAGGGGGCCTCCAGATATGGGCTCATCCGGCCAGTTTTAGTTGCCAAATAGGCATGTATTGTGTTTTCTAAAGGTTTCCAATTAGACTAACTCTAAATAACTATTGAGAGGCAACCTATCATTTCAGATTAAAAAAAAGTACAATTAATATTTTAAAAGCTGAAAATGTTCATGAGAAGTATCCAGCAGAAGATAAAAATCCACCAGAAGATAAAAAATCACAGCAGATCAACTCCCCCAAGAGATTAAAAGGGAGAAAATACCATTCACAGAGAAATTGTTGAAATGTCAGAAATAGAACTCAAAATAAGAGTGGCAAATAAGCTAAATGGAATTGAGAAGATAGAAATAAAAAACAACTAACAAATAGTCCAAAAGCTATATCAAGAAATTAGGGAATTTAAAGACAATGTCACCAATGATATGGACGTAATGGAAGTTGGTTAGTTCTCCTACAGGCTGATCCATTGAGGAAAGATATAGCGCTTAAAGCATTGAAAGAGATATTTGAGAAGATTCAAAACACAGTTGAAAAGTAATAAAGTAGAACATGGAGAAGAAAGAATTTCATAAATTGAAGATAAGACTTTTGAATTATCATAATCATTCAAAGAGGTAGAAAAAAGGAGAACAAAAACAGAATATTCCCTTAGAGAGCTATTGAATTTTTCTAAAAGATCAAACATCCAAATAATATGAATTCCAGAAAAAGTAAAGGGCAGTCCTAAAAGCACTGATGCTGTAGTCCAAGATATTATGGTGGACAATTTCCTAAACATTATTATAGACAAAAATTCAGATTGTAGATAGTTTCAGAACCCCAGTACAACTTAATCCAAATAAAGTATCTCCCAGACACATGGAAATTAACATTGCCAGTCAACATAAAAAAGAAAATTGTTCAAACAATCAGGTGTAACAAAAATCTTGTCTACAAAGGGAAAAGTAACAGAATGACCACAGATCTTTCATCAGCTGAAACTTTTCAAGGCACAACAGGATGGTCCTCAGCCATTAACCTTCTTAACTAAAACAATTTTTATCCCACAATCTTGTAGGCTGCTAAAATGAGTTTCATTTGTGAGAGAGAAATGAAATATTTTACTAACATGCAAATGTTGAGGAAATTTGCCATAACTACACCACCTCTACAGGAAGTACTCAAACCAACTCTTCATAACAACCAGCACAATGGTCCATCACCAAAGTAAACACACCCAGAAATTAAAGAACAAAGCCAAGCTTCCACAATGGTGCAAGAGATAAAAATAAGCTCTGCACCTCTGAAAAATGAGATGACCAAAAATTGACACTACATATCAAATCTCTCAATACTAGTAAATGGCTGAATTCCCCCTCTAAAGAGGCACAAAGTGGCTGACTGTATGCAAAAGCTCAAGCCCAATATCTCTTGTCTTCAAGAAACATGGCAAAACTCAAAAGATAAAACTAGACTCAGAGTGAAGGGATGGGCAACAATAATCCAGACAAATGGAAATGAGAAAAAAATCAGGGTTTCCAATCTTACTTGCAGATATAATTGAATTTAAACCAACAAAAATAGTGAAAGATAAGGATGGGCACTACATACTGATAAAGGGAAGCATACAACATGAAGACATTTTAATAGTTAAAATTTACACACCCAACCTGAACTCTCCTCAATTCATAAAACAAACTCTAAATAACCTGAACTATATGATATCTTCCAATACCATAATAGTTGGAGATTTTAACACTACTCGACAGTAGTGGAAAGATCCTCCAAGCAGAAACTAAACAAAAGAAGTAATGGACTTAAACATGACCCTAGAACAAATTGATTTAACAGACATACACAGAACTCTTCATATCAACAAACCTGAATACACATTCTTCTCATCAGTCCACAGATAATCCTTCAAAATGGATCATATCTTAAAACACAAATCTAGCCTCAAAAAATTTAAAAACATAAAAAATATTCCTTGTGCTTTCTCAGATCATCATAGAATAAAAGTTGTACTCAAAGCAACAGAAAACTTCATACTTGAATAAAGTCATGGGAACTAAATAAGCTTATGCTGAATGGTAACTTGGAAAAAGACAAGATTAAGAAGGAAATCATCAGAATTCTGGAACAAAATGATAATGAAGACACAAACTACCAAAACCTCTGGATAAGTTTCACACCTATAGCTCAGCAGCTAGGGTAGCCACATGCATTTGGACTGGTGAGTTTGAATTTCTCCTGGGCATGTCAAACAACAATGACAACTACAACAAAAAGTAGCCAGGCATTGTGGCAGGCACCTATGGTCCCAGCTACTTGAGAGTCTGAGGCAAGAGAATCGCTTAAACCCAAGAGTTTGAGGTTGCTATGAGCTGTGATGCCATGCATTCTACAGAGGGCAGCATAGTAAGACTCTGTCTCAAAAAAAAAAAAAAAAAAAAAAACCCTCTGGGATACTGCAAAGGCAGTCCTACAAGAGAAATTTAAAGCATTAGAAGCCTTCATCAAGAAAGCAAAAACAGACCAAGTCAGCAGCCTAATGGGCCATTTCAAGAAACTGGAAAAGGAAGAACAATCCAACTCCAAATGCAGCAGAAGAAATGAAGTAACAAAAATTAGAGCAGAATTAAATGAAAATGAGAACACATGAATCATTCACAAGATCAGCAAAACTTAAAGTTAGTTACTTAAAAAGATTAATAAAACTGAAAAATCCTTGGCTAGTCTAACCAGAGATAGAAAAGTATAATCTCTAATAATTTCTTTTTATTTCATTTTTAATTATTAAATCATAGCTGTGTACATTAATGCGATCATGGGGTACCATACACTGGTTTTATAAACAGTTTGACACATTTTCATCATGCTAGTTAACATAGCCTTCCTAGCATTTTCTTAGTTATTGCGTTAAAACATTTATATTCTACATTTACTAAGTTTCACATGTACCCTTGTAAGATTCACCAATTAGAAAATATAAAGGGAAAATAACAACAGATATCACAGAAATGCAAAAGATCCTCAATAATTACAAAAAAAACCACCTCTCTACAGGCAGAAATTCAAAAATGTACAGAAAATGGACCAATTCCTGAAATCACACAAACCTCTGAAACTCAACCAGAAAGAATTAAAATTTTTGAATAGACCTACATCAAGCACTGAAATTTCATCAACTATGCAAAATCTCCTAAAAAATAAAAGTCTAAGACCAGATGATTTCACATGAGAATTCTACCAAACCTTCTATGAGGAATAAGTACCTATATAGCACAATTTATTCCAAAACATAAATAAGGAAGAAAGCCTCCCCAACATATTCTATGAAGCAGATATCATCCTGATCCCAAAACCAGGAAAGGACCCAACAAACAAGAAATCTATAGGCCAAAATCATAAATAAATATTGATGCAAAAATATTCAATCAGATCTTAGCAAGCAGAATTCAGTGACACATTAAAAAAGTTATACACTAAGATCAAGTGGGCTTTATCCCTTGGATGCAGGTTGGTTCAACATATGTAAATCCCTAAATATGTAGTTACCACATAAATAAAATTAAAAATAAAAACCATGGGGCAGAACTTATGGCTCAAGGAGTAGGGTGCTGGAGCCATACATATATATATATATATATATATATATATATATATATATATATATATAATTTTAAAAAATGAAAATGATATGATTGTCTCAACTGATGCAGAAAAGACTTTTGACAATATCTAGCATCATTTTTTGATAAGAACAAATAAAAAATAAGCTTAAGTGGAACATTTCCTAAACTGATAGAGGCCATCTACAGCAAACCCCATAGTCAATGTCATATTGAATTGAGTAAAACTTAAAGAATTTTCACTCAGAACTGGATATAAACAAGGATGCTCGTTATCATCATAGTGGTGGAAGTTCTAGTCATTGAAATCATGCAAGAGAAGGAGATCAAAGGTATTCAACTGGGGAAAGAGGAGATAAAATCTTGCTCTTCACAGATGACATGATCTTATACCTGGAAAACCCCAGGGACTGAACTACAAAGCTCTTAGAAGTAATCAAGGAATACACTAGTGTCTCTGGATGTAAGATCTCTGGATGTAAGATTAGTGCCTGCAAATTAGTAGCACTTATATATGCCAATAATAGTAAAACTGAGACTAAAATAAAAGACAGAATACCTTTTATAGAAGCTCCAAAGAAGATGAAACATATGTAAATATATCTAACAAAGAACCTGAAAAATCTCTATAAATAGAACTATGAAATTTTGAGCAAAAAAAAAAAAAAAATAGTAATAGAGATTAACAAATGCTAAAACACACCATGCTCATGGGTGGAAAAAAATCAATATCTTTAAAATGTCCATACTACCTAAAGTGATGTACAAATTTAATGCAATCCCCACCAAAGCACCAATGATGGCAGCACCAGTAGCTCAGTGGGTAGGGCACTGGCCACATACACCCAAGCTGGTGGGCTCACACCCGGCCCAGGCCAGCTAAACAAAAATAACAAGTATAATTAAAAAAAATAGCTGAGCATTTTAGTGGGCACCTATAGTCCCTGCTATTTGGGAGAATAAGACAAGAGAATTCCTTAAACCCAAGTGTTTGAGGTTACTGTGAGCTGTGATGCCACAGCACTCTACCAAGGGCGACATAGTGAGACTCTGTCTCAACAAAACAAAACAAAACAAAACAATGTCATATTGGAAAAACTTGAAAAAAATAGTACTTTATTTCACATACAATCAGAATTTTTAAAAACCATAAGTACCAATTCAATTTTAAGAAATAAAAACAAATTTGGAGACATCATGTAATAGGCTTTAGGTTATACCAAAATTTTACAGTGGTCAAAACAGCATAATGCTGGCACAAAAATAGAGATGTCGATGTATAGAATACAACACAGAATCTATGGATGAACGCAGCCACATATCATCATTTGATCTTTAAGCCAAATGAAACCATACACAGAAGAAAAGAATCTCTATTTAATAAATGGTACTGGGAGAACTTGTTAGCCACATGTAGAATACTGAAACTGGACTCACACCTCTCAACACTGACAAAAACTGACTCCTGCAAAGTAAAAAAAATTAAATTTAAGACATAAAACCATAAAAATTCTAGAAGAGGGTGAAGGGAAAATGCTTGACAAAATTGGCACAGGAAAATATTTTATGAAGAAGACTTCCTTGGCAGTTGCAGCAACCAAAAATAAATACCGTATATACTCGAGTATAAGCCGAGTTTTTTCAGCACAAAATTTGTGCTGAAAGACCTGAACTCGGCACAAATTTTGTGCTGAAAAAAAACTCGGCTTATACTCGAGTATATACAGTAAATGGGATTTTATCAAGCTGAAAAGCTTCTGCTCAGCTAAGTGTACCAGAAAACAAGCATATAAATAGCATTTGGACTGGGAGAATGTATTTGCATTTTACAAATATGAAAAGGGTTGATAACTAGAATCTAGAGAGAACACAAATTAATCAACAAGAAAAGTACAAACAACCATTTTAAAGGGGACAAGAGACTTGAACAGAAATTTCTATGATGGCTTGCCCCCCAAACTCAGTGGTTACAGCACTGTCCACATACAATGGGGCTGGCAGGTTCAAACCCAGCCTGGGCTTGCTAAACAACTATGACCACAACAACAAAAAAATAGCCAGGTGTTGTGGCAGGTGCCTGTAGTCTCAGCTACTTGGAAGGCAGAGGCAAGAGAATCACTTAAACCCAAGAGTTTGAGGTTACTGTGAGCTGTGATGCAATGGCACTCTACTGAGAGTCACATAATGAAATTCTGTCCCAAAAAATAAAAAAATAAAAAATAAACTTCTCTGAACATGACAATGGCAAAAAAAACCCACACAAAATGCTCATCATCTTTAATCATCAGAGAAATAAATGCAAATAAAACCCCCTCTGATATATTATTTAGTTCACTAAGATTAACTCATGGCACAAAGTCCAAAATCTGCAGATGCTGGTGTGGATGTGGAGATAAGGGAACACTTCATCACAGTGCTAATGGAATTGCAAACTAATACAACCTTTATGGAAGCAAGTATGGAGAATTTTAAGAGCTAAAACTCAACCTTCCATTTGATCCCACAATTCCATTACTAGGTATCTACACAAAAGTACAAAAATAATTTTACCACAAAGACCATTTGCACTAGAATGTTTATTGCAGCTCACATCACAAGTGCCATGTCATGGAAGCAACCCAAATCCATGAATAGATTAACAAATAGTGATACATGTATACCATGGAGTACTATTCAGCCATAAAAAAGGATGGAGAGTGGGCAGTGCCCATGCTCACTGGGTAGGGTGCTGGCCACGTACACCAAGACTGGTGGGTACAAACCAGGCCAGGGCCAGCTGAAACAACAACTGCAACAACAACAACAAATAGCTGGGCATTGTGGCAGTCACCTGTAGTCCCAGCTACTTGGGAGATTGAGGCAAGATAATAACTTAAGTTCAAGAGTTTGAGGTAGCTGGGAGCTGGTGAAGCCACAGCACTCTACCCAGGGTGACAGTTTGAGACTCTGTTTGAAAAAAAAAAAAAAAAGGGGGGGGGAAAGGAAAGAAAAGAGAAAAGATGGAGAAAGGGTTGGGCGCTGATGGCTCATGCCTGTAATACCAGCACTTTGGGACGCAGAGGCAGGGGGATTCCTTGAGCTCAGGAGTTTGAGACCAGCCTGAGCAAGAATGAGACCCAGTCTCTAAAAGATAGCCTGTGTTGTGGCAGGTGCCGTAGTCCCAGCTTCTCAGGAGACTGAGGCAAGAGAATCACTTTAGCCCAAGAGTTGAGGTTGCTGTGAGCTATGGCACCAGCGAACTCAAACCCAAGGTGACTGAGTGAGATTCTGTCTCATAAAAAAGAAGAAGAAGAAGAAGAAGAAGAAGAAGAGGACGAGGAAGAGGAAGAGGAAGAGGAAGAGGAAGAGGAAGAGGAAGAGGAAGAAGAAGAAGAAGAAGAAGAGGAGGAGGAGGAGGAGGAGGAGGAGGAGAATAGAGAAGAAAAGAAAGGGAAAGGAAAGGAAAGGAAAGGAAAGGAAAGGAAAGGAAAGGAAAGGAAAGGAAAGGAAAGGAAAGGAAAGGAAAGGAAAGGAAAGGAAAGGAAAAGAAAAGAAAGGAAAGATGGAGACTGCATTTTTTATGTTTACCTGGATGGAGTTGGAACACATTTTTCTTAATAACATATTTCAAGAATGAAAAAAGAAATTTGAGGTGGAACATGATGACGAATGGGACAGACATGTAGCCCACCTCTCCCAAGTCATCAGGTGAGAGGAAGAGGGGTCTGGACATTTCCTGCACATGGATTATTGTTATGAACATACAGCTAGAGATGCTCAGTGAATTGGCGGATTGCTGTATATAAGGTGTAATTTAAAACCACAGACTCTGTTGTAGAGATTTTTCCCTGCTTGGCCATGCTGGCCAGCAGGCCCCTTCCTTACGGAGGATAGCAACTAGCAAATACTGGCTAAACCCAATTGACGAAAATTTATTCCAGAGCTGAGTGTGACAACTGAAAGGAGAGCCACTCAAAACCACAAGGAGCTGGGCAACCCAATGAAAAATTGAATGGAAGGGATCCTGCCCGGGAAACAGACATTTTGAACTATCCGAAATGGCGGATGCCTTCCCCCAGAACAACAGGAGTGATTAAATAGATGGGAGCATTCCTGGTGGGGAATGTTGGAGGGGGCTGGCAGTTCAGGCTGCACGAGGAACTGGCGGGTCTCGATTCAAAAGGGAAACTCTGAACAACAAAACTGATAATAAGGTCCCCAAGTGCTCCAGCCTCGGGAACTGGCTGCAGCCGCGGGACCGCCAGCAGCCACACGAGCCACCAGCAGCCATGCAAGCTGGCAGCAGCACCCTCCCCCAAAGCTGATTGCAGTCGCCAGTATGCAGGAGTACGTGGGAGCAGAGTGAAAAGATTTGTGAAGTGTGGACTCCTGCACTGAGTGGGGAGGTCAGATAGGAGTGCCATCTGGAACAGAGCAGCTGAGGTTGCACAATAATTAGGTGACAAACATTTACAGAAACTCCAAAATGGCAATCAGCCAGGTATGGTGGTTACCCTGGTAACAGTATAAACTGTGAATCAGGTATAAGCCTGGGAACCACTCACATCGCCACCTGGTGTCCAGAAAGTATATTGCATTATAAATATATACCTATGAAAGTCGATCCGTATGTCATACATATTTCTACATATATACAAGAATAATATTTTTGTGGTTGGTGCCTTTTTTTTCTTTTCTCTCTCTTTTTTTTTTTTTGTTTCGTTTTTTCCACACATTTTTTTGGAGGAGCTACTGTTAATTTTTTATTATTTTTTTATAGATTTATTTTTTCTATTTTTTCTATTTTTAATTTCTCCTTTCTTCCTTTTTTAATGTTTTTATGAACACCACATTTTTTCTTTTTTTTCAATTATTTCACAATTATTACTTTTTTAATTGCAGTAGTTTTTTGTTGTTGTTGTCATGGGTGTTGTCTGTATGTCTATGTGTGTCCGTTTGTGCATCTATGGGCTCATGTGTCTGGTAACCTTTGTATATGTTTATTTGCTCATTTGGTCTCAATGAGCTTGGTGTTATGACCTGCAATTCCGAGCTCCCAGCACTCCCCTATACTCTCACTCTGAGGTCTGGAGGCCTGCTCCCCAGGAGTCCAGGTTCTTGGGTGATTTCTCAAGAGGTGAAGACAGGACCTGGACTTCAGCTTGTAAGTGCTGAATCTTCACCTCGGGAGTGAGGAGACAATGGTTGGCTGAGAGGGAATCACGCTGGAGCGGCAGTGCCCCGAGGTGCAGAGCAGCAGCCAAATTTAGCAATAACAAGACCCACCCCTGGATATCCCAAAGCCACTCCGCCTGTCTCCCTGGGCAAGTAGAGGAGACCGGACATATTCTCAGATGACAACCACAGTGGAACAGATCTGGGACTGAAGCACAGGCCTCGTGAGTAAAGTATTTGCTTGAGGTGGTACTGGCCTGAGTGGAACGTGGGTACTAGAAAACGCATGTGCAGAGCTGGGAAACTCCCAGGGCATGGCTGATCCAGAGGACCACTTTACTGAACCTCAGTCACACCCAGCCCTCAGGGGGTCATCAGCATATAGACAAAGAAGTACAGGAGGTTAGAGCTGACAGCTAACTGTGCTGTGACTACAAACCTGCAGGAGTAAATACAGGGACTAAGGCACAGGTTCTGTGAACTCAAATCAGTTGCTTTTATGCAGAGGAATTTAGCAGGGACAGAAACAAACTCCCACAGGGTTTTTCTGTTCTGCTAGTAACATCAATCAAGGGTGAGGCTGGAACTGAATGAACATGCCCCAGCCTCCATCAAGTGCCCGAGGTTGACAGGCCTCACAGCCCCCTGATGGACAGAGGCAGAGAGCAGTGGCCTGGCTGAGCAGATACAGACTTCCTTGTGATTTAGTCAGGTGCAAATCTCTGGGGTATCTGCTAAATGGAGACAACTGACTGGGTCACAGGTCCGCGGGGCTAACTGTGACTGGGTGTGACAGAACTGCAAGGTGTGGAAAAAGGCATCAACCTTCCCAGACTAATCTATTTGCTGGGTGGGTCCTCTGGACTTCATGGAGAACCAGAGCAAGTCATATTTGAGTTGTCACCAGACCCCTGAGTTTCAGTTGCCAAAGACCTTTTTAACTCTCACACCTGAGACAGGTGCTGACTGAGAAAATTGATTTGGACCTTTTGAACTGAGCTAAACACCTGAGGACTATTCAAGTGGTGCCCTACACAGGGTGTGTAATTGTAGGAAGGTTTGATTTTCTTTTTACAATTGTTGCCTCTGGGGAGTGGGGTGACTTAATTACAGGTATTTCTTCACAGCTGATACTTCAACCCAGAGTAACTGTTTCACTAGGGGTGAACACAGACCAGCTGAAAACAAGGCAGAACCACTTAGCTCCACCACATCAAACAGGTTCCCAATATCTCAGGCCATAGCACTGCACAGGTCCTCGACAAGGCTCCAGAGAAAAAATCTAATGGTGTAAAGTAATAACGGGGTGTAATAAGCGGAAAAACTCTGGTAATATAAATAACCAGAATAGATCAACACACCCAAGGAAAGATATGGCAGATGTAAATGATGATCCCATTCATAAATAGCTGGCAGAGATGTCAGAAATCGAATTCAGAATTTGGATTGCAAACAAGATTAACAGAATGGAGGAAAATTTGGAATTAGAAATCCAAAGAGCAATTCAAAATTTAGAATTAGAAATTCGAGGAGAAATTCAAAAATTATCTCAAGAATTTAATGAATTTAAAGACAAAACCACCAAAGATTTTGATGCACTGGAGCAAGAATTTATAGCCCTCTAAGATCTGAAAAACACAGTAGAATCCCTCAGTAACAGGGTGCAGCAGGCAGAAGGAAGGATTTCTGACATTGAAGACAAGACATTTGAAAGCTCCCAAATTCTCAAAGAAGAGAAATGGAGAGCAAAAATGGATCATTCTCTCAGAGAGCTCTGGGATAATTTGAATAAGACTAATATCCACCTCATTGGAATCCCTGAAACTGATAATGTGGCCTCACAAGGCACAGAGGCCCTTCTCCATGAAATTATGAAAGAAAAGTTTCTAGATATGTCAACAGATTCTGAAATCCAGACAGCAGACAATTTCTGAACCCCGTCACAACTCAATCTGAATAAGACATCCCAAAGGCATATCATAATTAACTTCAATAGTGTCAATGTGAAGGAGAAACTTCTGAAAGCAGCAAGACACAAGAAATCTATTCCCTACAAAGGGAAGAATATTAGAATGACTGCAGATCGCTCTGCTGAAACCTTTAAAGCCACAAGAGGGTGGTCATCGACTTTGAATCTCCTAAAGCAAAATAAGGAGATAGAGCACAATGGCAAATAGGATGGACACATAGCCCACCTCTCCCAAGTCATCAGGTGAGAGGAAGGGGGGTCTGGACTTTTTCCCCATGTGGATTATTGCTGTACACAGACAGCTGGAGATGCGCAGTGAATTGGCAGATTGCTGTATTTGAGGTATAATTTAAAGCCCACAAACTCTGTTGTAGAGACTCTCCCTGCTCGGTTGTGCTGGCCAGCAGGCCCCTCCCTCATGGAGGACAGCAGCATGCAATTCCTGGCAAAACCAATTTAACGAAAATTTATTCCTGAGCCGAGTTTAGCAGCCTGAAAGGGGCCCCTCTCAGAGCCACAGGGGACTAAGCAAACAGATGGAAAATTGAAGGGAAGGGAATCCACAGGAAACAGACATTTTAAATTGTCCGAAATGGCAGGTACCTTCCCCCAGAACAACAGGAGTGATTAAATAGACCTGACCATTACAGGTGAGGAATACTGGTGTGGGCTGGCAGTTTAGGCTGTGCGGCAAACTGGCTGGACTCAAATCTCCAGACTCAAAAGTGAGACCCTGAGCCACATAAACTGAGTAGAAGGTTTCTGTGTGCTGCAGGTGCGCCACCGGCAGCAGCTAGACCCTCCCCCACAGCCAATTGCAATTGCCAGATAGCAGGAGAACATGGGAGCACAGTGTAAAGATTTGTGAAGGATGGACTCCTGCACCAAGTTGGGAGGTTGAATAAGAGTGCTGTCTGGAACAGAGAAGCCGAGGTTGCACAACAATTAGGTAAAAACTTTTGCAGAAACTCCAAAATGGTGATCAGCCAGGTAGGGTGGTTACTGTGGTAACAGTATAAACTGTGAATCAGGTATAAGCCTGGGAAGCACTCACAGTGCCACCTGGTGTCCAGAAAGTATATTGCATTATAAATATACTGTATATGCTCGAGTATATGGTATTCCTACCAAAGTTGATCCCTACGTCATACATATAGATGTATATTTCTACATGTACACAAAAATAATATTTTTGAGATTGGTGCATTTTTTTTCTTTTTTTCTCATCATTTTCTTGGAGAAACGATTGTTAATTTTTATTATTTTTATATATACTTTTTTATATTTATTTTTTCTATTTTTAATTTTTCTTTCTTCTTTGTTAACGTTTTTATGAACACTTTTTTTTTCACTTTTCATTCTTTCTTCTCTTCTTCCCTTCTTATGGTTTCTGAGAGAGCTAACAACAGATTTCTAGAGGGTTTTTTGTTTGTTCATTTTCTTTGTATGATTTTTACCTTTTTTCTTTTTTTTTTCTTTTTCTCAATTTCTCTATGATTATCATAATTTTTATTGTAGTTGGATTTTTTTTTGTTGTTATTGTCTGTATGTCTATGTGTTTCTGATGGATTGTGCATCTGTGGGCTTGTGTGTCTTGTAGCATTTTTATTTGTTTATTTGCTCATTTGGTTTCAATAGGTTTGGTGTTTTGACCTGCAATTCTGAGCTCCCAGAACTCCCCTCCACTCTCACTCTGAGATCTAGAGGCCTGTCCCCCAGGAGTCCAGATTCTTGGGTAATTTCTCAAGGGGTGTAAAAAAGAGCCTGGATTGCAGATGATCAGTGCGGATTCTGGAGCACGGGAATGAGGATATGACTGTTGGATGAAAGAGAATGACATCAGAGGGGCAGAGCCCTGAGGCACAGAGCAGTGGCCGTTCTTGGCAACAATAGGGCCCATCCCCAGATATTCCGAAGCTACAACCCCTGTCTTCCTGGGCAAGCAGAGGAGACCAGGCATCTTCTCAGATGGCAAACACCACAGAACAAATCAGGGACTGAAACAGAAGCCATATGAGTAAGGGTTTGCCTGTGGCAGTACCAGCCTGGGTGGAGTGTGGGGACTAGAAAACACACGCAGAACCGGGAAATTCCCAAGGTAGGGCTGACCCAGAGGACTGCTTTACTAAACCTAAGATGCACCAAGCCCTCAGAGGATAATCACCCCATAGACAAAGGAAGGCAGGAGGCTAAAGCTGACCATGGTACGAATACAAACCTGCAGGAGTAAAGACAGGACCTGAGGTACAGATTCTGGGAACTCAAAACAGTTTCTCTTCTGCAGAGGAATTTAGCAGGAACAGAAACAAACTCC
Source organism: Loris lydekkerianus (assembly GCA_963574355.1). Classification (NCBI taxonomy): domain Eukaryota; kingdom Metazoa; phylum Chordata; class Mammalia; order Primates; family Lorisidae; genus Loris; species Loris lydekkerianus. Next base: position 3,159 of record CAUYPK010086830.1, on the reverse strand, counting down.
CACAAAGTTGTTTTGTTCTGTCAGTAACATCAATCAGGGGTGGGGCTGTACTTGTGTGAACAACACCCAGCCTCCATCAAGTGTTTGAGGTTGTCAGGCCTCACCACCCCCAGCTGAATAAAGGCAGAGAGCAGTGGCCTGGCTGAGAAGATACAGCATTCCTTGTGATTCAGGCAGGTACAAACCCCTGGAGTATCTGCTCACTGGAGTCAAATGAGTCACAGCCCTGCATGTGCTATCAGTGACTGGGTGTGACAGAGGACCAAGGTGGGGAAGGAGGAATCAATCTTCCCAGACTACTCTATTTGCTGTGAGAGTCCTCCTGACTTCATGGAGCACTGGATCAGGTCATATTTGAGTTGTCACCAGACCCCTGCATTCCAAGTGACAGAGACCTTTTAAACTCTCACACCTGAGACAGGTTCTGACTGAGACATTTGATTTGGACCTTTTGAACTCAGACAATTGCCTGAGGACTACTCAAGTAGTGCCCTGAATGTGTGGTTGTAGGAAGGTTTGATTTTCCTTTTCCTATTGTTGCCTGTGGGGGGAAGGGTGACTTCATTGCTGGTATTTCTCCACAGCTGAAACTTCAACCCAGAGTAACTGTTTCAATAGGGTAAAACAAAGACCAGCTGAAAACAAGACAGAACCACATAGCCCCACCAAACAAAATAGGTCCCTAGACTCTCAAGCCATAGTATTGTAGGGGTCCTTAAAAAAGTTCCAGGGTAGTGTCAAACGGTGTAAAACAATCATGGGGCACAATAAGCAGAAAAACTCTGGTAGAATGAATAAGCAGAATATATCAACACCCCCCAAAAAAGATATGGCAGATGTAACTCAAGATCCCAAACATAAACAGTTGGCCGAAAAGTCAGAAATAGAATTTAGAATTTGTATTGCAAACAAGATTAACAGAATACAGGAAAATGAGGAATTAGAAATTCAAAGAGCAATTCTAAAGTCAGAATTAGAAATTCGAGGAGAAATTCAAAAGTTGTCTCAAGAACTTAATGAATTTAAAGACAAAACCACAAAAGATTTTGATGCACTTAAGCAAGAATTTGCAGCCTTCAAAGATCTGAAAAATATAGTAGAATCCCTCAGCAACAGAGTGGAGCAAGCAGAAAAAAGGATTTCTGACATTGCCAACAAAGCTTTTTTTAAATTATTGTTTATTTATTTATTTATTTTTATTAAATCACAGCTGTGTATATTAATGAGATCTTGAGGAACCATATACTAGTTTCATAAACCATTTGACACATTTTCTTTTCTTCTTTTTTTTCATAGCTGCGTACATTGATATGATCATGGGGCATCATGCACTAGCTTCATAAATCGTTTGACACATTTTCATCACAATGGTTAACATAGACTTCCTGGCATTTTCTTAGTTACTGTGCCAAGACATTTACATTCCACATTTACTAAGTTTCGCATATACCCTTTTAAGATGCACTGCAGGTGTAATCCCACCTCCCCCCTCCCTCCCTTCCCTTTCCCCCTTCCCCATATTCTTAGGTTGTAACTAGGTTAGAGCTTTCATGTGAAAGCCATAAATTAGTTTCATAGTAGGACTAGTACAGTGGGTATGTTTTCTTCCATTCTTGAGATACTTTACTAAGAAGAATATGTTCCAGCTCTATTCATGTAAACATGAAAGAGGTAAAGTCTCCAACTTTCTTTAAGGCTGCATAATATTCCATGGTGTACATATACCACTATTTATTAATCCACTCATGTATCGATGGGCATTTGGGATTTTTCCATGACTTAGCAATTATGAACACGGCTGCGATAAACATTCTGGTACAAATATCTTTGTTATGATGTGATTTTAGGTCTTCTGGGTATATGCCCAGCAGAGGAATTACCGGATTGAATGGCAGATCTATTTTTAGATCTCTAAGTGTTCTCCACATATCTTTCCAAAAGGAATGTATTAATTTGCATTCCCACCAGCAGTGCAGAAGTGTTCCCTTTTCTCCACATCCACGCCAACATCTCTGCTCTTGAGATTTTGTGATATAAGCTAGTCTCACTGGAGTTAAATGATATCTCAAAGTAGTTTTGATTTGCATTTCTCTGATGATTAAAGATGATGAGCACTGTTTTATATGTCTGATGGCTGTTCGCCTGTCTTCTTCAGAGAAGTTTCTCTTCAAATCCCTTGCCCAGCCTGCGATGGGATTCCTTGTTTTTTTTTCTTGCTAATGCGTTTGAGTTCTCTGGGGATTATGGTTATTAAACCTTTGTCAGAGATATGACCTGCAAATATCTTCTCCCATTCTGAGGGCTGTTTGCTTGCTTTACTTACTGTGTTCTTGGTTGTGCAGAAGCTTTCTAGTTTGATCAAGTCCCAGTAGTGTATTTTTGAATCTGCTTCAACTGCCTGGGGGGTTCTCCTCATAAAATACTCGCCCAGACCAATTTCTTCAAGGGTTTTTCATGCACTCTTTTCTAGCATTTTTATAGTTTCATGTCTTAAGTTTATTTATTTCTTTTCTGGATTTTTTTTTTATTATATCATAGCTGTGTACATTGATATGATAATGGGGCATCATAAACTAGTTTCACAGACCAGTTGACACCTTTATATCACACTGGTTAACATAGCCTTCCTGGCAATTTCACAGTTATTGTGTTGAGACATTTACATACCACATATACTAAGTTTCAAATGTACCATTGTAAGATGCACCACAAGTGTATTCTCGCAAATCCCCCTCCTTCCACCCACCTCCACTCTCCCACCCCTTCCTTTCCTGCTTCCCCCTATTCCTAGGTTGCAAATGGGTTACAGCATTCACGTGAAAGCCCTAAATTAGTTTCATAGTAGGGGTGAGTACATTGGATACTTTTTCTTCCATTCTTGGGATACTTTATTAAGAAGAATATGTTCCAGCTCCATCCATGTAAACACAAAGAAGGTAAAGTCTCCATCTTTCTTTAAGGCTGCATAATATTCCATGGTGTACATATACCACAATTTATTAATCCATTTGTGGATCGATGGGCACTTGGGTTTTTTCCATGACTTAGCAATTGCGAATAGGGCTGCAATAAATATTCTGGTACAAATATCTTTGTTGTGATATGATTTTTGGTCTTCTGGGTACCGTACATACTCGAGTATAAGCTGACCCGTGTATA